>JAHDVE020008371.1:0-248976 GCA_022606495.2 Halesus radiatus | reverse complement strand
TATCTTTCTTGTTATAATTCTTCTTATATTTTACCGAAATGTTATTATTAAATTTGTTTCAAAGAAATAATTGGGGTAATTTACCCCCAGGACTCCAACTTACTATCCACTGAATCTATCCTTGAACGAATTAATATAATACTAAGATGATTAATTTAATAATACCCAATTTGAATAGATTTGCTTAACCCTTTCGTACCGTAGATACACGTATATTTGAAAATACGTGGATTTCAAAATTTGTCGGTGGTTTTCGTTTTTCAATTGCTGGCATAATTGGAATAATTTTTTTATTGGATTTTTGGTACTCGTTCAGCAGCAGCATGCAGTTCATAAAGGCTTAAAAGCTGTGCTTACCGTAATAAAAATGAAACGTAAGAAGAAATTATAGGAGAATTTTAAAATGCGACAAATTTATTATCAAAGTGTGTTTTATCGATGATTTTAGTAAGGAACTTGCACGCGGATTTAATCACCGTAAGATGAAAATAAAACATTTTTTCAAATATTAATTGCACAATTCATATCAGACATTAAAAAAAAACTACAGATACCTTTGGTCATAGGTTTTTGGTCATCTCACGTCGTTCAAGTGATAGATATTTTTTTATACATTGAAAGCTTTTTTTTGTGTCTAATCTAGACCGAATTTATTTACTTATTACTTTTTAATGTATATTTCGAAAGTATGTTTCTGTTTTTTAATTTTTTTCTTTTTATTAACAAAACAATATTTTTTCTATACTTCGTTCGATTTTTCATTTTATGTGAAACACGCCCTATCAGTATATGATAAGTATTTCAAATAGCCCTACCAATATGAAAATAAGAAAAAAATTACGATGACGATGGAATTTTTATTTTATTTTTATGTTTACAAATAAATTTTCTATAACGATTTAAAATGTGCCATTTTTGATTTGCCACCAAAACATGTTCGTTTTTGTTCGTGAATATGGCGTAGATGACGTCACGCCGACCAGCATCGGTGACAGCCGTCTTATCAGTCAATGGCGTTATCTACATCATAATGACGTTTTACCCAGTTCGAACCGTTTCGGAATGTGCGGTTTTAGATCGTTTAAAAATCAATAATTATTAATGAAAATATTTTTAGTGCAATTATATCAGTATTATAGGGAAATGTGAACTTTAAATCTTCTACACATTTTTAACGGTATCCATAGTCTGTGAAAATATCCTATTTTTATCAACCATCAACTCCATGTTCTACAACTGCCAGTTTTAATTCAGGTCTGTAAGGGTTACTAATATAATGCCGACGATGCTTGAGCAACTCGGAATATTTTAAGACATTGCTCAAATAACAGGGGTTGTTTAAACAAAGGAATGTTTCTGAAATATTAGAAACCTTCACTGAGACTTTGCTTGTAGCGAGAGGATCAAAAATCCTTGTTATATTATAATTATCCACACAAGAAACTTTTAAGGCTCGTGTTTCATAATTTTTGCGCGTAATCTGATGTTCAATATATGTGGTATTTATATTAACTTTAATCCTATTAATATGTTATAGACCACTTCCAATATTGATATATACCTACGTGGCAGTGGTGTGCAGTCCATAAAGGCTCAAAAGCTGTGAATCCCCCTAGAAAACCGAAAAAAAAGAAAAAATATCCAATCTCACAATGAGTTTCTTAACTCTTGGGAATACAACGCATAATAAAAATTATAAAAAAATAAAAATAAAATTTATTGAAATAACTTTTTGAAGCTTATAAACCCCACTGTAATATTTAATCATTGAAGAAGATAATATTAACAAATCTCAATGAACATGAAACAGAAAATGAACTCAATAAGCTATTCCAAGAAATTAATATTCATTCTAGACCCATAGAAAAAGTCAATAGATCTTCCATATAAATTAAAATCGGATAGCTATATCCGAGACACTACCTACATTAGTCACAAATATTTTCGGGTAGAACTTTTGCAAATCATAGAAAAAGGTAGGAGTCATAAATATGGGAATTAATTGACGATAATATTAATAATTTTTAAAATTGAGATATGAGATCGATATAAATGACGGTAAATAATTAGGCCTCAATAGCTAAATTGGTAGAGATGTCAGTCAGAGTCCCAGTTGCGACCGTTTCCTTTATATTTTGTGTCTTTTTTCTGTTTAACGTATCATTAAGAATTTTTTAAATTGTCTTCTTCGATGATTGAATAAATATTTATTTTCAAAAAAAAATTTCATAAACCCTTCTACTTGCGTCATAGTCGTTTTACCCAAAGAGGTATCTTTCTCATTTTGAACCAGAAACAACTGATATGGCTCTCAGCGGTACCATTTATTTGTAAATCAGAAGACGTTCGGGATTATTCATGATGATGGAGTGATAAATCAGAACCTGGAAACTACAGCTTACCCTTTGTTAAAGAGGAATGCACGCCTCTGCTATATGGTACATTGCCTTTGTCATATTTTATATTGATCAAACTTAGGCTAGAGTTCCCCTAAGAACAAGGTTTTAGTCCTTAACAGGCAGGAGCAGTACAAATCATTGCAAAGATGCCGACTGATTGGTTTATTTAGTTTAGTTTTCATATCTTGGAAAAACATGTTTTGTTATTATTTAAACTAAGTACTATCTACGACATAACTATGTTTGCGAAATGCTTTGGAAACGCTTTCGGCTCGTTCCAGAGCGGTAGATGCTCTCAGTATCGCTCTGGTGAAAGACTACCAATGGCTTTAGCCGTGTTTGGTGACCATATCTAATAGCCAGGTACTTCCCCATCTTTCTCTTTCATTTCTACTTCCCCTCAACACTCCATTCAGCCTCACAGCACTCGGTGATTCCATAGTAACAGTCATAATGGGACAATTGGAGCAGGTGGGACCTTTGAATAAAAATTCAATAAATAAAAGGTTCCCGTACAATAATATAAAAACACGTACTTTGTACAAAACCACGATGTGGGTTGTAGTTGTAGTAGGTACACTAAGTCACATTTTAATAACTCAGTTTCCTTCTCTTCAACCCCAGAAAACTAATCATATTTTTATACGTTAAGACTAATCAGTAGTCAATTTGACTAACACTACTATCGATTATTTTATAAAACAACTTTATATAAAGATTTTTTTTCTTCTGTTAAGAATTTAACTTAATTCACTTCATATCCTGTCTTATTGTGATATCTTTAGACATCTTCAATTACCATCTGAATAAGAACTTCATAATAAAATATTTTTATTTTACTTTCCATAAGTGATTTTTTGTTTTATGTATCGTGACTATAGTTTATTTTTGTTTTCTATATCTTGTCTTATTAGAGGAAGTCATAAGGAAGAAATCTTTAATTGGTTTTATTTTCGAATACATCTACATCTACAAAATGATATAATGTAAACTTTCGATTTCCCGACAATATTTTTTTTTTATTGTAGTTTATAAAAAAAATATATTATATTTACCTTAGAGCTATAACTTTTCGAAATCAAAATTAACGGTGACATAAATCTGAATATAATTATTAATAATGTAACTTTTATTTTTCCCGTTCTATATAACTAACTTAAAAAGGTTGATTCTCTTATAAAACATAAAAATTATTAATCTTTGTTAGAATTAACAAATATATTATACTTACCTTGTGTTCTCCGCAGACTAGACTAACAATGATATCGTATATGTAAAATGGTGCGGCTACTCCCTGCAAGCCCACGTCGGCGACTGTTAGAGAGATGCACGCAGTGTTAGTCGAAACGACTTAGATAGTCTTCTAGGGTTAAGTGTTATTTTCACACATCCTAATGTGGAAAGCGGTTAGGGCATTCATATGATAAAATGTTTCATTTCTATAAGTATAAGTCTTGAAATTCAAAATCTTTTTCTGAAGTTTTCGCAAATACCGAAAAGATGTAAAAGGGGGTGAAGAATTACGAAATATGAAATACAACATTGTGGATGAATCCCATAAACCAAGTCGACGTACTAACTGCTCCGTGACATGCAGCCCTTCAAGTCAGTCGCGAACTTTGAAACGAGAATTCAACCAGCCCCGGTAGCTACCTCTACCCTCTTTCCTCTACCTGACACTGCCTCCTCGAAACAAAACCTAATTACCGAAGGATTTATTACTTCGAAACTACTTTTCCCATTACACAAAGATACGGTAGGTTAGTAATGGGCATGATCAAGATATCCCATTTCAAAGTTGTCTAATTTGAAACATAATTCGATTGTTGAAATCATAGACAATCGAAACAAGGAAGGTGACCATGAACCATTATTAGTATGAAACCGCAGGCACAAAAGTGTGGCAAACATCGTTCACCTATACTACTGCAAACCGCATCTACTCGCCTTTTTTCTACCTACACACCAAACGCATTACTTTCATTGGCAGTTTGATCGTAGATCAGCGACAGTCGACACGCTTCCATGCTTTGTCTCGATTGCTTCAATTATGCCCATCACTATAACCGGGCAATAAAATGTAAGCATTTAATAAAGAGGAACTACATTTTTCATTACTATGGCAATACCAAGCTCCTAACTTTGTCTTTGAATTTTTTTGCTAACATTCATTTTTTTTTTACTTTCTTATTTGACAGTTAATTTTAAAGAAACAATGCAAAACAAAATAATTAGTTTTTTACCGTTTTAAAATTATGTTTTTGATCTTTGAATTTGATTTTGTTTTTATTTAAAAAAAAAACATAATTATTTAATGCTTGGTTATTTCGATTCATAAATTTCATAAATACAAAAAAAGTCTTCCCTGCAAAGCGTTTAACAAATAAAATAATAAAGTTTTAACATATAATTGTTTTAAAACTTAATGTAGAATCATCTCCTTTTGGAAAGTACCACTAATTTCTGGTAACCGTTTGGTGAAAGTGCAAAACGTGCACTTAGAACATTGTGCTGTTTTAGACTTACAATAATCGTCCTATGACCCATCTTAGTGTTGTCATTTAAAACGTTCTAAACGATCTCAGCGCCCTCATTTTTTGTCTACTATAAATTGTCAGACTATGCTGTAGTTTCTTGGATAGTATATCAACTCGAAAAAACTAGGCTTGCTCGTGCGTCCGAAAATCGCACAGGTTATCTATATTATATATTCAAACGTTTTTTTTTTTCAGTTTTCAAAATGATTTCCATCGCTATTTGCTAATTAATTCAGGACGCCATTTTGTTTAATCTGAATTACTTTCTGTGGAAAATCATTTACCTCAGGGCTCAGGGCGTATGTTATCTTTGGTGATACTATGTGGAGGGTCTTTAAGAGGAAAGAAAGAATTTAAACTGTTTCTTGAAGTGATCCATGTTGTAGGAGGGAGGGAATACAGAGCTGGAAAATTATTCAACAGCCGAGCTGTTGAACAAAAGTATCTTTCAAATGTTCAATGAAAAAAGGGGTGCACTCGCGTGGGTTAAAACTAGTATTTTCATGAAAAATTACTATTAGAAAATTTACGTCGTTTTTTTTAGGGAAACTCAAAAGATTGCGGGTTTGCTAGAAATAAATCAATAAATACAATGAAAATGGATTCCAGATTATCTACGCAACGTATTATTTCAGGTAAAAAAAAAAACAAATAAAACTTATTTTAAATACACTGTATAACGATAAGAAAAATTTCATGAATCATAAAATATTATTTGGCATTGTTTTGAAAAAAATCAAGTATTTTCTGAAAAAATAAGAAAATAAAAAAACTTTTATTTTGCATAGATACTTCAGATATGTTTTTACGAAAGTATTATTATTTATGAAAGGTCATCGACAAAGGGAAATGAAGTATATTATTATTTATCTTTCGCAGAATGGCGGTGTTTACTTCCAGCTTATATTATTATGACACGCGACAACACAAATAGTATACCTAATACCTTCCACAATGAGTCAAGTATGTACTCAAATAGTTTTTTGCTGTCGCTTCTGTCTACATAATAATGGGTACTGTAGTCAGGGTTATCAGAAATATTAAAAAGAAAAAACAAACACAAGGGAATGCAATTTTTTTATTTGCACTCTCATTATTTGCCTGTTATTTATTAGTACATAATATTTCATTATATTTGAAATTATATATATACGAGTATATATATTTTTTTTATTTATTATTTATGCTCTTCAAGATTTACATAGTATAACACAAACTATGAGACAGACCATAATGTGAAAAATATATAAGCAACAAAGAGCCCTTATGTTTTACAAAGTTTTCAAAGCCAATTTATATATGAAAGGTTTAGGCTCGAAATATGCAGATACAATTTTTAAAAATTACGAAAAAATACATACAAGAGAGAAAAGGATATATCTACATCATAATCTACAAATTTTAGCAGGATGGTATCAGAACAGAGCTATTATTAAAATTATTACCATCATTATTTTCTAATTGAATTTTGTGGCTTAAAACAAATAATTTTATGGAGTAAAATACGTGCATTTCGTCTATCCATTGTGCAATACGCCATTTTTTCGTTTTTTTTTTAAATTTTCATATTCGGTTTCAGTAGGATCGTGTCAATCGGTCCTCAAGTATTTTCGGGTTAAAGTAACAACGTTAAGTAAATCTAAAGGACGAACCGAATATTATATTGTAAGACTAAAAATTAGCTTAGCACATAGAACAATTTTAATTTCAAATGTTTCTTTTCTTTTGAAGCGTGCAAAACGATCCCAAACTTCACAATGGCGGTTGATTGGCTTCCGTGATTATAGAGTAGCCCTAAACGCCACTTTTTTTTTAAATACTGATAAAATAAACGTACAAATATCTTAAATGATTAAATGTATATATATTTATGTATGTGTTTTTTTATATTTTTTTTATTTCAAATAAGACGTATAACAATGTTGCACTAACATGAGTTATCAATTCAACTCATTACGGGACTGTTAATTATTGCTACATAGTATAAAGTTTTCATGTAAATGAAAATATTTAAAAAATATATGTACATAAGTAATAATATAATTGGAAAATAACATATGGTAAATAAACGTTCAAGCTCGAAACATGGTGATTCAATAGAAATACATAACAACGTTTTACAAGAGAAATATATACCTACATCAGAATCTACAAAGGACGGCTATCAGAACAGAGTTGGTATATATGATAAATAGTTTTACATATAGCATTTAAAATAATATTTCACAACATCATTTCGAGATTTCTCTCAATTCCTCAGGCAACTTGATACTTCACCCCGTATTTTGTGGAGTGTATTTTTGATATGTGTAGTTTGTGGTGTTATCGTGCATTATGTTGGTGAACGTCGTTATTATAGTTTAGTTTTATAGTTGTGTGAGTGTGGCATTGAATCATTGTTATCTCTTGGCTAGGCAACTGTCTGCCTGCAGCGTATCCTCATTTTTTTTGGACATGTCGCTCGCCTAATGGAGAACTCCAACCTGGAGAAGCTCATGGTCACTGGCATAGTGGAAGACAGGAGAAGCAGAGGATGAGTTGGAGTGATCAAATTTGGCAGACGTCCTAAACGTCGGTGTCCACAGCTCTCCGCGCATCGTAGGATCACGAGGAGTGGAAGTGCTTTGTACACGAGGGAGATTGGAGTGGAGGTCACGATCCTCAGCAATGAAGAACTGTTGGTAAATCGTTAAAAAACTGGAAATATTTATGTTTTTTTACAGATTTACAAGTCCATGAATAAAAAAAAACCCTAAGAATGATGCTTCGTATATCTTTGTCATGGATTTTACCATTGTATAACATTTTTATCACAACAAACAAAAACTAAGAACTCCTTCCAAGTACTTATAATAATATAATATTTTGACGGCCGAATAATAAAATAGCACGTCGTTCTTAGTTCCCCTTTTGGCCGCCAGCAAAGTAAACAACTTAAAACTGTAGATATATTGTTTTGTATACGAAAGCAACACGTTTCTTACGATATTTGGATGGTGTGGCAACCCTGACAGTGGTTATTATAATGTTACAACTAATTCCTCAGGCGTATGCAGTGCCTAGGGGCGATAATGGTTCGCTACTCACATTATAGGAAAGTACATAACCTTATAATGTGGTGGAGAGGTATTAATAATGTTTTCCTTACAAAAGAGATATAAAACACGTGATGTTCTTTTTATGTTAGGTGGAAATATGATATAAAGCATTTATGATTTTTTATAACCTAAAGTACATTTTAAAATCTCCTTGGCAGGGAGGTGAGCTCCTTAGCCCAGAACCAATGTTTCGGAACCAGGGTTTCGGAAGTGTTTAAAAAAAGTGTATCTATTTTATATGTTTTTTTTTTAAAATATATTGAATTGAAGTATCTGTGAAGTATCTGACCACCATTAAAAATCTAATAATTGCTTGAAATGGATCTAGCTGTGTTTCTGTTATCCAGTGGGTTCCTAGGGTTTCCAAAAACAAATTACTGAAAAAAATATATTTGTGATGCCATGTCTTCATAATAATAAACTTTCGCTTGCCAGTAATATTGGTAATGGAATATTTATGATAAAATATATTTGAAAGATAAATATGTAGGTAAGGGTAGGGTAGGGTAGGGGCAGAGGTAGGGTAGGGTAGGGGAAAGGGGTAGGGGTAGGGGTAGGGGTAGGGGTAGGGGTAGGGGTAGGATTAGGGATAGGGGTAGAGGTGCAGGAAAAGAAAAGGATGGGGGGTAGTAGTATGGCTATATAGGTCGGATCACATCACAATCTCAAAACTTTACCCACGAATATGTAATATAGGGAGTTTTTTTCTGGAAATCTGTTGTTACGGAAATTGGATGACACCACTGCATACAGCTATGTTTATTCCGTGACGATATCGCAAAAACCTGCTGTGTATTTAATCGATTTTTGGTATCCATTTTCCACTCCCGCTGCTTGTCAATATAGGGAACTATTAAAGTTCCTTTTAGTTCGTATTTCCGCCTTACGGGATTTATGAACGATATTAAATACCGGTCTAGCGCCCCGCGGGACAGTTTCCTCGTCAGAAAATCTATGGATTGTAAAGTTTTATTCGTGGATCATCAACACCACTTTGTGTGCACTGTTAAAAGGTTCTCGGTTTCAGTATTTTATACGAGGATGAGAGAAAGACAATCACTTCAAATAATACCAGAAAAGAAAACAACCATCATAGAATTTTGTTTACAAGTTTCTTTCAATTATATAACGATGACAACCTGATTTTTTTACGAATTATTAATTTTATTAGTGATCCACCTGAAATATGACAAATTGTACCTATAAGTATTGTTTTTGGAAAACATTTGGAGAATGTGATGCCACGACTACACGATCGCCCAACCTCCCAACTCTAACGTTTGGGCGATTGTGTAGAGGAGTAGTTCGTATTCGTTAGGCCAACGTTATCTCGAGTTCGGCGAGTTGGCCCGAGATCGCTCCTCTGGCGAACTAGATTGGTCCAACCTTCGAACTAGTTGGACGAAACGCACGAACCGGCGAACACGAAGCCTCCTCACATTGACCTTTCAGTATGATCCGCAGGCGATCCCGAGGGACTATGGCTGAACTATGTTTATACTGAAAAAAATACTAAAATATGCAAATAATAATAGTTTTTCATGAAAAATCACCTCAATGGCGAAATCGAGGATAGTTGTTACATTTTTTGGGCTGAAATCTGACTCAGGCTATGCGTAAAAATAAAGTGTGGAGCTGAAACAGGCGTAAGAGCTATCGACAGGCCGTGGGGGGTATAGTATTTAAATTTGTCATATTTTAAAAATATATTTTTTTATTGTGAAGTTCAAGGAACAAAGGATGGGTGATTTGGTGATTCCCGATAATTATTATTTCCTGGATACACATTATTTATTTCCAGTATTATGAGTACCTAATGAGAAATAAATTGTGTCATTAATATTATAAATTTCGATAGATTTTCTATGAATCGATAGATTTTAGGTAAAATGACATCACTAGTTTGGAGTTCGTAGTTGGAGCGTTGGCCGATCGTGTAGTTGCCCGATTTATGGTCACTATACGATCGGCCAACGTCCCAACTCCGAATCGATTTCGGGTTGGGACGTTGGGCGATTGTGGGGTCGTAGCTTCAAATATTTACGTTATTCCGATGTATCATTCTTTTTTACTAAATGAGGGAAATAATTTCCCTCAGGGCCTATATCATATTTGGGGATGCTGTGTGTACCTAATAAGAGCGTCATGTTTAATATGAATGAGCTTTTATAACTTTATTAAATAAAGGTTTTCAACAGTGGGGTGCTGTAATTTGTTTATATACATATTTTGTTCGAAACAAAATGTTTTTGATTGTCGTTTTCATATCCGAAACGATTTACATATCGAACGTAAGGTGTCGAATCTGCATTTTGCGAGGTTTCCGGGAGAGTGAAAACAAAATTAGATTCTGCTATCTACGCCGGATGCATCGTGCAGTTTTGATCATTTTCATTCCAACAAAAGAAGAATTTAGAGGAAAACCCAACGTTTTTTGGCATCATCTGAAAATATTAAATAAATCAGATAGTTTTAAGAAAATAAAACGAAAATCGGATTTTTTTGCAGATTCGACACCTTATGTTAAGAATTTCGATATTTGTCTTTATCCAGCTGTATGTATAGAAAAATAGCTGTCAGGAAACGTTTATAAGAAGAATTTTATTTGAAAAAAAAAAAATTCAAATTACATTTTTCTGCCAAAAAAAGATCAAAATCATGGCACGTCTCTGCTCTCGGGTACAAGGATTATTTGATGTGTTTTCCTTTATGGGTGTAAATAAATCTTTCCCTGGAAATATTGTTCCTCAACCCTGTTTCAACAACAACCCTTCATTTACAATGATTTTCTCATCCGCCAATCCGATAAATATATCGCAGAGACATACCAAAAAAAAAACAATAGAAACGGTCCAGTTTGTATGGTCATCTGGGTTAATGGTTAGGAGCGGGCTGTCATATCGATGCTCATATGTCACCTGTGACCTGTCACCTTTCCTATCAAATACTAAACATAAAAATCATAAATATAACTTTATGATGTAGGCGCATTGTGCTATTGTATAGCCATGAACTTTCGCGAGTTTCTTGAACAGGTGTAAAGCTGAAGATATTCAAATCGCAATAAACATCTTTTATCTTCGTATTTATGTACAGTGGGTTCCTGAGATATGAACTTACCGTGGAAAATTCAAACTATACATCATTTCTGCGGTTTATACTCATACCCAAATGTTCGAAGTAAAAACTAATGGCTCCACCAGCTATCAAGAACAAGTTGTTTTACTGCACAGGTTTTTATTGGGCAATAAGTAAATCATTTCAGGTTTTATTTCAGTTTATATCTAACTATAAGTTTACGATGGGTGAAGCAAACAATAGAACAATTCATTCTCTACTTATAGATACAATATGTTTCAGGTTAAAAAAATGACTCAGAGAAAATAGGTTTTACCTACATTCAATTATTTAAGGGTTTTTAGGAACTTGCTGAACATGCAAAATCATTATCCCCATTTTAGTACTTATTTTTATCATTAAACTGATTCAGTACACAAAATATGCATTTAGAACGAGGTCGAATCGTTAATAAATAATCAAACAAAATAATAAAACTTCCATCTGTTTTTCATTTGATACTTGAAGCGATTCATTATTCAAATAATTTTTTAGCAAGCACGGAATATGGATAAATTATTTCTGATTCAAAGCAGACAGGAGCAGGAAAATTAAATATTCAATAGATAAAAATCCTACTAGTACCTAAAAGTCGTATATTTAAATTATTGTTTCAAATACTAGACAAGAAACATTTAAAGCGATGCAATGGGAAGTAATGCAAAATCATGTGTTTTCGGTTTGAGAATTTGATGGCCTAGAACTATCATAGATGATTTAATTAAATACTACAAGTAGAACACACCTTAGCCTTTCGTTTAACCGGGCATTTTTTTGTGTGTCTTTTTATAAGCCTAGAAAAAAAAAATCACACCTTAAAAAAATGTTTAAAGCTCAAACTCTCCTACTTACGAACCCCTTTTCCGATATTGTCATATTATTCATTTGGTAAATTAAGTTTTTTTAGAATATAGCCGTAAAACATTTTAATAATTATGTCTGAGCTTTACAGAATAGAATAAAACACGCATTTTGGTGATTGTTTTTTTGCGTAAATCGAAACATGCGGCCGATGTTAAGCGGGAATCTCAACCTTGTCGCCACCTGCATAAGGTGCGCGTGATTTCGTTGGAATTTTAGCCGGTGGATCGCCTTAAAGCAGTAAAAAATGTTTAGTTAGAAATTTTTAGTATGATTTTTTTTTAAATCTGTATAACATACATACAACAAGGAAAATGTCAAAATCTAAATTCGCATTCCAAATGCGCTGAAAATAATAAAAAAATAAATAAATAAAAAGTAACAACTAGCAAAACTAAGTTTTTTTTCTTTGGAACGACGCGTCGTGCAAATACTCGTTTAAAATCAGTAAAAAATTCTGGTTCAGGAGCCAAGAACATTAGCGCTCTCCCGCGATCTCCGTGGTTATCTGTATAATCGACACTGCTTTTATCTGTATTTTATACAACGGATATCATTTTCCGTGACTGTAGGTGCCGTTGTTATATACCTTGTTCTCTATCCCCTTCGTGGTCAATTATCCGGAAGACAAATGTGACTGCCTTTTCCTGCTTTTACCGAAATCACATAAGAGTGGAGAGTGGAGGGGGATGGGTATTCGGGGTAAAGGAGACGAAGTTGCAAGGAAAAGAAAAGTAGGGAAACTCGCAAACCCCAAGCATTACATGCCGAATAATTTGGAGGGGATTTGAAAACATTAGATATTTATGGGACGACATTAATGTTTGGATGGTTGCCGGGAAAACGAAACACTTTAAAGAAATGAGAATATATAATGATGCAGCATTTTTTGTTATGGGTATTAATCTGGCTGAAAGGAAAATCATTGTCTTGCATCAAATTCAGCAATTTTCTCGTCACCTTTAGGTTGGCAAGCTTTAAAAGATTTTGCCCTTAGTTTGGTGAGTTCCTCATCTATGGAAATTCATATTGTTGGTCGTATATAGCCTGAAGTTCGACGATCAGTAATCATTCTTGTCATCTGCGATATGTTGCAGCCTCTCTATTGTCATAATGGTCGATTCCTCATATATCCACTTTCAACGATGTCTTTCGGATGCTGTCTTGAAGAGATATTACCTTAAGGATCAATTTTGGGACCTCATATGGGCCACCCCTCTTTAGCCGTTCCAAGAAAGCAGTTCAGTGTATGTGATGGATTCATTTGATGGATGTCATCAGCTCATAAGCAAATAGGTAGTTCGGTTGGGTCAAAACATGAGCAGTGTGAAGGTATCACATTTTATCCAGCAACCATTATTTTCAGTATCCCCATCTCGATTGCTTGGAGAGCAAGGTGAAGAATACATTGCACCGCATGACTCCATGTCCTATATTTGCTCCATCCCTAATTGTGATGACTACACGTTCTTGGTATAATGCGTGTCGTCGCCAATATCTCTGATTCGTGAGGTGGAATGATGTGTCGGTAGTAAGAGTAAAATGAATGGTGGCAATGTTACGCGAGTCTTAAGGAACGAAGAAGGACGAGACAACCATTAATTCGCTTATATGATCTGCTGAGTCACCTCTTTCATATTCGGTTATCTCTTCATATCCTTGGACATACGTTCACCACAGTAATTAGTTTATTAACGCAGTACAATATACGAGTAGTAGGTACAAAAACTTATTAACTGAATTCAAAATTACGGATATGCCGACTGTGCCGAAATATGCAGTACTTCTGCATATTCTTTATTAAATATCTCAGTTCCACGTGTCCCTACATTCAGTTGAGGGCCTACCCTAAGCACGTGCCTCCCTTGTACTGAATCCCCCTCTCTTTCACTGTGGGGTGTGGGGTACTCGGACCGGGGGTTTATCACGCCCTCCAAACCGCTATGAATGCGATACCAGGTCATTATGATAATGCACCGATGTGGTGTACCGACCCATGGATATTAAATCCATTTTGAGCCGAATATCATAAAACCGTGTAAGGGAATGGTGGGCGGACGGAGTAGCGGAATACTTTGGATTTAACTGGATTTGAATGCAAGAACATATTTCAATAAGAGGCGACTCCCATGGCTGAGCGGTATGATCTCTAGCTCTGGGTCTAAAAAAACCTGGTGCAGCGCTAAATAAAATCTATTCTAATGTATAATATAAATCTATTTATTTTTCATATATTTCCACTGTCCCAACGAACAAGGCATGTGCAAATGGGTAAGTTTGTAATAAAGCTGTTTAGGGTTGCCATAATGTGTTTTCCCGATTAAATGAATAGAGATTTATTAATTGATAAACTAAAGTTCTTAAAAACTTAAGACAAGATTTTTTGTGCATAGCGCAAAGGGTAACAATTATTATTTTTATAAACAATAATTATTAATCTAAAACACTCATCCAAATTGAAAAAACCTTCCGAGCAAAGATAAATGTCGCCGGCAGGACTCGAACCCGCACCCTTCTGATGTCCGGTCAGATGCTCTACCGTTGAGCTACGTCGGCTTATCGCAAACCCGCCAAGTTAATCAATATATACTAGTGTTCCATTCAATAATTACTGTTTTATTATATTTTCACCTGTAAACAACCAACTTTATTAGTATGAGAGAGGCTTGTGTTTTAGATAGAATAGAATTATTGTTTATAAAAAGAATAGAGATTTATTTAAAATAATCATAACAACACTAAAAACTCTTGTTCTAAAAGTGTTGACAAAAAACCATAAACATTTTTTTAGCGGCTCTAAAGCAGAGATGCACAAATCGCGTGTGGCCCTCCGGCACTTGGAGTGCACAGCCTGCGACCGTATTTCACGTAGTCAAAAACGTAAGACTGATATCAAATCAATTTATTTGAATAATATCTCCGAATTAATATCTACTGCGAAGAAAGGTTTGCCTATTTTAAAAGGTCAGGCCCGCATTAGATTTATTTAATAACACCTTTGGAAGCTCAGCTGGAGTTAATTGATCTACAAAACGATGACAATCTTCGTTATAATTTTTAAATGTCCATTCTTGGTGGATACTGTTCTAAAATGTGCAAGTTTGTTCGCTTAAACCTATATTTGCGAGGAAACATATTCAATTATGAATATAAAGAAGTCTGAAATTTTGAAGTCTGAAGTTTTGCAAATAAAAGTATCTAAGAATACATATATAATAAATATGTTGAACAATAATATACATAAATGATTTTAAAAAGTCTGTTCACCCCTGCTCTAAAGCACAGTTACCAATTTGCACATCCGACATTGTTAGCTGTGAGTGACAATCGATTTGGTGTTATTTTCAGAATTCAAAACACTGTCAATGCTGCCCTGATTGGAAAGCATCTTGCAATACGTAAGGATTTGTGTTTAGACCTGAATAACCAGGTTCTTCCTTACCAAGTGTACGAGTATAAACAGAAATTTTAATTTAGATAAACACCACTCCAGGGTAGAAAATACTCTCTTTATTGCCATAGTAATGTTTTTTTTATTTTATATGAATACCGCACAAGAGTCCCAAACTGCTCCCAACCGTCTGGAGCCAGTGAGACTATGGCATTCCCAATTGGGGAATGTTGTGAGGCTGAAGGTATTGGGGAGGGGAAGGAGTAGGGGAAGAGGAAGGTGGGGAAAAGGGGAAATACCTGGCTATTCAGATCTGGTCACCAAACACGTCTAAAAAGCCATTTCAAACCATTATTCGAAAAAAAACTCTAAGAACCTTTCCTTGCCAATGCTGTCAACTGAGTTGACAAGTCACTAATTATTTCAACATCTAACAAACAAACAACTTTAAATACAAATATATATATATACAAATGAAGTTTAACAAAAGGTAACAATGGTTAAATACAAATATTTTATTTATGAAGCTAACAAGATAAGAATATACATAAACTCAACACAGATTTCATATTTTCGGTGTTCCCCAGCAATAGATGCATGTATTAGATAAAATAATTACAATATATAATTATTTATAGAACGCAAAAGAAAAAAATATTTTAAGGAAAAATCTGGGGAATAGGTGTCTATATATACGTATGCCTGCGTGCGTTGCTAACTTACCGAGTGGTGCGGTAGCGAGGGGTGCGGGGTTTCATTCGCCGTGCCACGATGCGGGGTCTGCCGCCAGTAATGGACGTATCATACGTTGTATGCGTTGCCGATGTTTTTTCCTCGTTTTCAATAAATGTGTAAAATATTTTACTTATATATATGTACCTATATATGTACTATTAATAAAATGATTTACACATTTTGTAATAAATGTAAACTATTCACTTTTCTCCAACTTAAAAATCACAAAACTCTAAACGTGTTCACTGTACATTGAGTGTACAGCACCGGAGCTCGACAAATTTTCTAGCACCGTATGTGAAGGGTTAAGTGAATACCTTACTACGTAATATGAATCTAAACAGTCTAAACCGCAATTCACATCGATAACTTCTTTTTTATTTTTTTTTATTGTATAATATTAATTACATACAATGGGAACTTGTACCCGCTAAGCCATTGGAAGTAGCTTATCAGCAGGAGTTTATTTCCACAATATTATATAATACAACAATAAATAACAATCATCATCAAATGTAGCGCAAAATTAGAACAATATAGGTGCATGCATGTTGTGATCAATGTACACAAGTTGGAAAAAAAATGAAAACAGCATAACAGTTTTGTTATAGATATACTAGACTCGATTACATAATATTATGAAAATATTAAAATATCAGCAAGTATTAAACAAATTGAGAAATAAAAAAACAGTAGTACAGTTGTTACAGAAAAATAAGGTTCAATCGTCAATATAAAAAGTCTACGATACTTGTGTAGGTAATTGCGAATTCAATTTTGAATGCCTTTCTCATAAAAACAATAAATAAAAAAACAAATCTATAACGTTGAGTGTACAGAGAATGTATTTCCATTATCGTATTTTCCAATCTCTGCATGTTACAAAACGTGATTCTAAATTTACACGCTGTTATTTCACCCGCTGCTTTTAGCGAACCAAAAGTGCAAAGTCAATAATTTTTGGTCAACATCAAATCCACACCTTTTTATAAAGTATCCATTTATACTAACTTTCCTTTTCGCTTACATTTTCGAACAAAATCTTTCACCTTTTGGTCTGAACGAGTAAAATTTGCACGGAGAAAACCGTACCACTTTATAAGCACGTGCTTGGATTGTGATATCAGACCTTCTGTAGAGTAAGCCATTTTCATTAAGTGTCTTTATTTTGGATATGAACTAACTTATTGGGGATTCTATCTTCATTCGCCAGAGATGGCGCGTCTTCACACCAAAGTTACGTGCAATTTTTAATAGGTTGTCATTCTCGCTGTTTGCCAAATTCACTCCGGCACGAGAATCTATTTCAATTCAGTTCAATCGAACCAATTAATCTCTGCTTTGAACATGGGTGGGCACTTCGATCATAAACGGTAACCGCCCAAAAATTGGTAGGTAAGTACTGTATTTTCGCCATAGAAAAAAAACTGCTTGGCACCTACGTAGCTACTTTACTTTCCTGGCTCACTGGGGGAGCTGGTACGACTATTAACATGGCACGGCCACTGAGCCACCTCGGTAGATATTTATACAGCTACTAGCCGATGTGTACCCGGCCTTGCTCGGGATTTTTCACTTGTCATTAAGGTGCCATAATTGATTTGACAGCGAAAGTAACAATCTCCAAATAAAGAAACATTCATTTGAATATTTTATTTCATTCCAAACGTTTATTTTTTCAAGATATATCTAAATAATAAAGTTCTTAAGTAGGTACCTACTCGTGTTTTCCATTTTGAAAATATTCTACCCATAAAAACGTCTTCTTTTGAATATGCAATCTGTGGCTAACCAGAGTGTTATATCTATGGGCTAACCTAAATAAAACATGGCGGGTTCAATGTTTTTCATACTAATTTAAAAACGTTAGAGCAATAGTTTTACGCATTGGATTTCATTCAAACTACTTTCTAAACCTTCCCGGCACTAATAAAAACAATCTGTGCTATTTTCAGCGAAACTGGTCAAGTACTTTTCGAGAAAATCGAGGACAAACAAACAAATTTACATTGATTTTTATATATATAGATTGAGTGTTGAAAGCACAGATGGTTGTGAAGACTGAAAAAGCACCGACACATCAATGATTGGAAATGGGAAGAAGACTCAGTTGCCTGCGAAGCCTTGTTGTGGAACCAGGTTTTCTCGGATGACAGCTGTCATTCATTGAAAGACTTTTTTTGCGTGGTTTCAACAACAGAAAAATTCAATATTATCGCGTAAGTATTGACTTTAAGGCGATGCAATGGGAAGTAATGCAAAATCATATGTTTTTGGTTTGAGAATTTGATAGCCTAAAAATATTATAGATATTTTAATTAAATGCTGCAAACAGAACACACCTTGGCCTTTCGTTTGAAATGGTATTTTTGAAGAGTCTTTTTATAAGCCTAGAAAAAAATAAAGTATCAAACCTAAAAAAAATGTTTAAAGTTGAAAATCTCCTACTTATGAACCCTTTTCTCTATATTGTCGTATTTTTCAGTGTGGAAAATTATGTTTTTTAAAATATCACCGAAAAACATTTTAATAATTATGCCTGAGCTTTACAAAATAAAATAAAACACGTATTTTGGTGATGTTTATTTGCGTAAATCGAAAGATGCGGTCGGTGTTAAGCGGGAATTTCAACCTTTTTGCCACCTGCATTAGGAGTGCGTGATTTCTTTCAAAATTTAAACATTATTAGCAAGTCATTTGTCGCATAATAATGCTATTACATGAACGGAATTAACGGAACGGGATCTCATGTAAGATAAAAGTGGTTTAAAATCTAAAATTTTTAGTGAACTGCACGTGTTAAGTATGTAATAAAAGTATGTGTGATGGACCCATGATTTATAATAATACTGTGATGGTTAAACCTCAAACTCCTTTAAAAATGTATTGTCATTAAATTAAGTAATGTATGAAACAGGCACCGCAGCTGTTCCCCTTAAGAAAAATGTCTTTAATCCTAAGGATAAGGACAATGTCTTACTTACCCTTAAAAAGAACCGGAAACAACTTTGTTACTATCTTGTTCTAAGGAATAATATGAAATTCATATGGAAGATAGATAGTACAATTTATTGTTCTGTGACCGTATTTTTTTTAATCCCAACTGCTCCCAACCGTCTGGAGCCAGTGAGACTATGGCATCCCAAATTGGGGAATGTTGTGAGGCTGAATGTATTTGAGCGGGGACGGAGAAGGAGAAGGGGGAGGTGGGGAAATACATGTCTATTCAGATCTGGTCACCAAACACGGCTAAAAGCCATTTCAATCAATGTTTCAATTCTGAATGGTGATCTTTCACCAGGGCGATACTGAGAGTATCTTCCACTCTGGAACGTGCGCAAATATAATATACATTATTTTTAAATGAATTAATTGTGAAACAGCACAAATTAATTAAATAAAATTTACTTGCGCACGCCGGCAGTGATACAGAACCTTTTCAACCGTAGGGCCAATTTGTAAATTTTCAATTTGTTCAAAGCCAGGATAGAAAGATCGGTAGTGGGGGTCGCTACTTGCTCAAATAATATATCCCCCATACTATTAAACAATCTTGCCTTGAGACGCTAGATTACTTGCTTCCTTTCTAGCTCACTGAGTTCAAAATAAAGCCATTTCTGTCTACACGTAGCCAGTGTTCCTAGCTTACTAGCATCGTGTGGACCGGGCATAGTGGGGTAATTTTGATAAGTTTTCGTATTATTTCTTTTAGGTGTCATGTCTATTCGTTAGTTGCATATCACGATTTCATCAAATTCGAGAGCGATAACCTTTTTTTTTACTAAACGCCATCTTACAGACGAGGGGACACCCAAAGAAGCTTCCATTTAAAACATAACAATGGCTTCAAAATAACTTGAAGATGTGTGGGTATTCAGCACGCCTAGCGGTAGGTATTTCAATGTACACATTGTTTGGCAGAATTTTCTTTCTATGTTTCTTTTAAAGTTGTCCCGTTTCGTTGATTGAACAAAAGAATATAACTTGCGGTAAAAATAGAAAAAGCGAATTTTAACATTTTTATATGATTATGTTTATTGGCTGTGATCATCGATCGTCTGAAGGTTTCGTGTAAATTGGCGATATTAGTTTTCTTTTAAGTCAGCATAGATCACACTTGTAGGTACTATCAATTTTTAAGCGCCTGAAAAATAACAATAAATACAGGCCTGAAACTTTCCCACGCGAATTTCGTCATTTTAATTATTAATTGTTTTTGTGTTTAATTCCTAATATTCCATTTAATTTTTTTTTTTTTAATTTAATTGTAATCAAATTTAATAATATTATTATTAAGTTCTGCAATAATTTTATTATTGTGACAGTAAATGTAAGTACCTCACAGAATGGAGAATCTATTAACACAATTGGTTTATCAGTAAATCGGTTTCACCGGTAATAAATCATTTTAGGCACCATCAAAATTGAAACTGGGTGGGGGTAAAAATATTCATATAAGTCGTCCCAACGTGGCCTAAACGTTGAAACAGCTGTCACAATAATAAAAAAATAAAATACTTGCAGAACTTAATATTAAAATTATTAAACTTGATCGTCATTTTAACGTGAAAAACGCTCAATTTGGAAATTTTCCGATAAATAACGCAAAATTACGTATTTTTATGCGATATTCTTGTATTTTTAAATAAGACGATTTAAATAAACTAATTTTATATGTACGTTCTGAATATTTAATCATTGATGAAGATAATATGTATCAACAAATCTCAATGAAACATGAAACAGTAAAAGTCACAGAAAATAAAACAGAAACGGTTGCAACTGGGACTCGAACCCAGATCCTCTAGTCTTACCATGACTGGCGTCTCTACCGATTGAGTTATTGAGACCTAATTATTTTCGTTCACTTTTATTGATTTCATATCTCAATTTAAGAATTATCAATATTATCCTCAATTATTCCCCATATTTTTGGCTGCTGTCTTTTTGTAGGATTGCAAAGTTCTACGCTAATATATTTGTAATCTACACAGTGTCTACTGTCTAGGATGCCTATCCGATTTTTTTTTCTAATTTGAACACCTTTTGACTTTTCTATAAGTCCAAAATAAAAATAAATTTTGTAATATGTAATATCCTATCTTCTTTCTATTATATAAAGAAGAATGTCCCGGGCGGGCGCGGTGTGTGTTTGTTTTGTATACAAATCTACAGTTTTATTTCTAGCTTGACGAAATTTTGCACAATTGACCTACAAAACAGGAGAAAGGTCACTGTCGACATAAGATTTCGAAAAATCACCCCCATCCCCCTTTCCCATCCTTAAAGCCAAATTTTGGTACCTCTTGATGAATTTTTGCCCACTTGGCGTTTAAAATAAGAGGAAAATTTGTGGGTAGGGATAGGAGTAGGTTTAATAATACATCATCAAAATGTCACTCCAAACTATACATGACCCCGGGCAATACCGGGTACTTCAGCTGGTACTAATATAAAAATAATATTCTAAATATTTCATTGTCTATGGTTGTGACTTGATAACCCAGATAACTTCATGTCGAAAATGCCGCGTATTTTCATTTTTTTCTCAATAAAAAAATCCTTATAATAAATATTCGAGTATATAATTACTTTTATTTTTTTTTAACTAAGGAAAAGAACAAAAAAAAACGTCTTTTACCGCAAAATCCCACCTCTTTGAAAAAAAATACATTTCCCAAAAAATAACACTAATTTCACCAAAAATAACGTGAATTTCGCCAACAATAACGCGAACTTCACCGAAAGTCTTTCTAGAATATATTGCTGAACCCGGTGCAATGCAAACGTATTGTATCTATATTTGAAATAATATAATTTTATAAACGTTTATTACTACTCTAGTATTTTTTATCACCAATGAGTTTCTTTTTCGCGCTAAATATTAGACCAAACTTATAACTGATCTCGTAGAATTCACCGAGGCGTGGTTCATTCATTCCAGGTCACACAAAATAGGTAACTTTCTTCTACTTTCCTCGCTTTTTGTCCGTCTATGTCTCGGATCGTGCAAAGCTAATCACTGATCGCTGATAAATACAGTACAATCGGTTCGACGATTCTGGCTAATTATTGTCATTGTCACTTCGGCCATCACTGAACTGTTTTTTTAAATTTATTTATTTATTTGCTAGAGCAAGCGGACCGTGGTACTTACTACCCAGTAGACATAGGCAGATTCATTGGCAGTAGTGAATCAATGCATTCTGATTTATTTTTGTTATTTATTCAAAGACATGCAACAATATTGCATTCCCACGAGTTATCAATTCAACTCATTTTGGGACTGTTAATTTTTGATACATAAATATTAAGTTTAACAAAGTTATCAATGTAAATATGTAAATTAAAATATAAAAATTTTATAATTCACAAAGTCTTGTGAATTTGTTCATTTAATTAATTCCTTTAATTCATAAATAAGTTCTATTAGTATGAATATAACGTGTCTTGTATTTTTATAGTGTCATTGGTCTTAAAAGTCAATAAAAATATTAACAAATTATTATAAGCAATAATTATTAACCTGAAAAATCATACAAATTGAATACATGCTGCCGACGGGATACGAACCCGCGACCTTTCGTTTACCGGACAAGTGCTAAGACAAGTTTCGCGGGTTCGTGTCCCGTCGGCAGCATGTATTTTTTCTCGGAAGATTATTCAATTTGTATGATTTTTCAGGTTAATAATTATTGCTTATAATAATTTGTTACCATTTGTGCTGTGCATAAAAAATCTTGTCTTATAAAAATTAGTTTATCATTTAAAAATAATAATAAAAATATTATTCGACGTATTAACTGAGTTTGTGTACCTATACCTGTTGTAGGTACATCGCTATGGTTCATTTTCAAACTAAAACCTAAACACAGAAAACCAATCAACCGTAATAACTGACCTTTTATAATATGTTTTGCCCTTGACACAGTGACTGTATTTAGGCATCGAAAGGGACAGATATTTTTTCAACCTTGATTCGGGTATCCAAATTAGGCAAAATGGGAAATTATAATACATAAAAAGAGCTCCTTGTGTGTATCGTGCGTTCGTGCAATTTTGGCTTTTATTTATCGCTTTAATTTCAGCCTTCCGAAGCCACAACCACACATCAAAAAGTTTATAAACCACTGATTGCCAAACTAATGAGAGTTCTTATTTCTTTCGTATATTCATGATTAGGTACCTGCCACTAGACATTGCTTTTTTGCTGATTGCTGATTCGGTTTTACCGGATTTTAGAATTTTACGAAATCAAAGTCCGTGGATAAAAAATCGGATTTTTCATTATGAAATCCGAATTATCTGGATATTCAAAATTAAATAAAAAAAAATTATTACATTAACTCCACACAGGAGTCAATGTTTATGTCATCTTTGAGGATGCTGTGTGGAAGGTCTTTTTAAGGAGAGGAAAGAGTGAGATGTAGAAGGGAGGAAACACAGAGGCCGGAAAATCGTTGCACAGCCAGACTGTTGAACTCAAGAACGAGTTATGGAAACTGTAACAAATGTCGACTGTGTACAAATATTGGGCGCGCGTTTGGCGTGTTTCCCCAATATGCGCCGATGATCAATGACGCTAGTTCCTCAGAGCATCTTCCATTGATATGCCATTAGAACAAGGGCAGAATTCCCACCTGACGCCTGTGCTCTAGAGATTATAATTCGCCGGGCAATCTATCAAACGGACAGCCTGTTTCTGCACAGAGTCCAGGGTTTTTTATTCAAGTTATTTGCAACGCAACGCGAGGTTACAAACTGCGAATTGTCATCCTTCGGCAAAAATATTACCAAATGGCTTATTGACCTGGGAAGAACGGAGTGTTTTAAAAAATATTACTTAACCGTTATATATTTTTTAATAGTACATAAATTTAGTTTTTTTTTCTTCTTTCTTCCATATCTTCATTATATTTTTTCTGGTACAATTTCGGAATCCACCGTAAAGAGCTTCAAAATAAATTAAAAATAGTAAAACACCTTGCAACTTGATATTTTGATAACCAAAACAGATTTAATTCTTTAGAACAAGCAAGTGTATATGTCTAGTTAGGAATTAATATCGACCAGGCAAACATAATGCAATTTCAACTTACATGTACCTCAATTGATGATAAATTACTATGTTTTGCAAATACAAATGTTCCCAATGTAAATGTCAATATAAAATAAATAAATACTTAATATATGTAGACGTATCTAAGTAAATTTTCTAATAAGAAGGTTGTTAACCCAATAACCATATGTTCACACTATGCACATACGAGTATACAAGATTTAGTACAAAGAAGTGTCCTTATAAGGAATAAGGCCACAGAAATGTTAAACATAATAAAGAAGAAAAAAATGTAAGAAAGGGACAGAATATGAATAAGTAAAAGAATAAAATATTGTTTTGTCTGAAACTAAATGATTATTTGGATATTGTACTCTAATAATTAGGGTGCATAATAAGTAACTTGTGTTCTAATATATTAGAAAAAAAAATGCTTTTTCAGTTTTTTTCTTCATATTTTATTATTCGCGGTCATTGAAATATTAAATTTTCAAAGCAATTTCAATTTTTTTTTAATCCGGATTTAATCCGAATATCCCGATTTTAAGATTCACAAAATCCGAAAATCCATATTTTCCGAAACGGCTCCGAATTTGCAATCTCTAATACAGATAATCCCTGGAAGTGTAATTTTTTTTATTTTTTTTATTGTATAATATTAATTATATACAGTGGGAACTTATACCCGCTAAGCCACTGCAAGTAGCTTGTCAGCAGGAGTTTATTTCAACAATATAATATAATACAACAATAAATTACAATCATCATACAAATGTAGGGCAAAAATTATTATATTTAGGCGCATGCATCTTGTGCTGTACATAAGTTGAGAAAAAAAAATTAAAGAGAGAAAATAATGGTAAAAGCATTACAGATTTGTTATTGAGATACTAGAGTCCAATTTTATAACACTGATTTAAATAATATTATAAAAATGTCAATATCATAAAAAATATCAAAATTATAAAAGTACCAATATTATAAAAGTATCAATATTATAAAAATATCAATATTATAAAAACATCAATACTTTTTAAAATATCAACATTATAAAAACATTAATATTACAAAAATATAACTATTACGTAAATATCAGAAATATCAAAGTATCTGTAAGTATTAAATAGATTAAGAAATAAAAATTTAAAAGATATATACATAAAACAGCAGTACAGGTTGGTTAAAATGAGGATAGACTTAAATATAATAGTAACACCGTAACAGTAAATACTCCAGATATCGAGGAGCTATACAACCAAGGAGATCGTCATATTTGTTACCATCAATACACAAGGTTACTTTTCAAAAGCCAACACTTTAACACCAGTGAGAATTTCATCATTGGGTTTAAATTCGTACGGCAATTTGTTAAATATAAATGGTACAATGTATTCAAGGGTTCGTTGACCATATTTATTTTGAAATATTGGCACTATCATTCCTATATTTTGCGTGAAACGTGTATTGTGTACATGATCCACCACTGCCTTATACGGACTTTCAGATATATGTTGCAGTAGAATTTTATGCCACAAAATACCACGAACAGGTAATACATTAATTGATTTGTACATAATATCAATGTCTCGCCTTTGGTTAAAAACTGTTTTACTTACTAACAATTTTACCATGGCGTTTTGAATCAGCTGTAAATGTTTTATGTTGGTCTTACAGGAGTGTCCCCAAGAAGTTATACCATACCTTATAGTCGATTCTGCTAGAGACAAATAAATTAGTTTCATAGTTTTTATAGGCACATATAATTTTACCTTGTGGAGTCTTCCTACAATGGCTCGAAGTCGCTTACAGAGGTTGGAAATTTGTACGTCCCATTTCATATTACAATCCACCGTAACACCTAGATACACGTACTGGTTGACTAATTCGATACTTGTACACGCGCAGGGCTGTTTGGTATTATTGTGAATGCAATTAAATGAATGGGATATGATTACAGGTGCCTCTCTGTACCTTGCATGCGGGGATCTTATATGCATCAATTTCGTTTTTTTAGCATTGATTATTAGACCAGAGTCATGTGACCATTTTAATAAAGAAATAAAGTCTACCTGTAACAATTTTATTGCAGTATCCAAATTTTCATGGGATATTATAAGTGCTGTATCATCAGCATATACATAATGTTTAACAAACGAGAATATTTTGTTCATAAGTGATACAAAGATAATATAGAGCGTTGGACCTAAAATTGACCCTTGTGGAACTCCTGTTTTGACATTTCTTCTTTTACTAAATTTGTCTGATATTTTTACCTGGATTTGGCGGTTGGTTAGGAAGTTTTTGAATAGTTTGAGAAAGTTTCCTCTTACCCCTATTGCCTCCAAAATATTTAACAATTTCATCGGGTCTATAGTATCAAATGCCTTTGAATTGTCTATAAACAGTACCAAAACATGTCTTTTATTATTCAGTTCATTATTTATATAGTTAGAGAAATCCTGAAGTAACATTTCAGTACTTTTTTTTTTTTGAAAACCAAATTGATTAGGATCTATTAAAGAAAAGCACTCCAAGTATTTGGTTAGTTTTAAAGATATGTATTTTTCAAGAATCTTTTCTAGAGCGGGTAATATACTAATCGGTCTATAGTTTTCTATATCAGTATGTTTCCCATTTTTGTAAATAGGTCTGATAATACTACATTTGAGTTCATCTGGTATCACAGCTTGTGTTAAAATTGTGTTGATCAGATGGGTTAATATAGGACCCAAAATATCTATGTGTCTTTTTATGTCAAACATTCGGATATTATCTATGCCAGGGGACTTTGAATTTTTGAGAAGTTTGACTATACTCAGTATGTCTGCGAGTGATGCTCGTGGTATATACAAACTTTGCGGTGACTCTATCGGGACAATATTTGACGCCTTAAAATCACATTTATGAACCATTGAGGCTATGTTATCTGAAAAATAATTAACAAATTGGTTTGTAACATTTTCCGCAGATTGATTTTTTTAACATAAACCTACTAATTACATCGTCACAGTTACTCTTTGTCCTACGTCCTAGAATTTTATTTATTTCATCCCATGTTTTTTTGATATCTGAAAAATTATTCTTAAATTTATCATTGAAAAAGGTTGTTTTACTTTTTATTATTAATTTAGTAACAAAATTACGAAAAGATTTGTATTGTTTTTCATAAATTGCATTTGTTGGGGAGCTTTTCCACCGCTTAAATAATAAGAATCTCGTTTTTTAATGTGTGATAGAATATCTTCTGTCATCCATTCTTTTATAATCCAAGGTCTTGCATTGGGTTTTACATCTATAAATATTTTACTATTTTCATATACTTCGTTAAACTTGCTTTTTATTTGACTATATAAATTATTGCAATCATTTGTCTGAAGCAAAGCATTCCAGTTATAATTTCTAATTGAAAAATCTATTCGTTTTTGAGATAAAATTGAGACTTTCCGCCCTTTATTTGTAGGCCGTTTATTAGTTTTATAGTACGGAATGTTCACAGCTGTTGCAAAGTGGTCTGCAATGATGAAGTCACAAACACATGCGTAGAGTATGTCAGTTTCTTTGTGTTTGCTATTATATCTAACAAAAATATGATCCAAACATGTTCGTGTCATTTTACTATTTGCTATAGCTTCCCTTGTAACGTCGTTTATACATTTTGTAAAATAGTTATTTGAAAGAGCATTTTCATAGTGAATAATCACAGGATCTATATAATTTAACAAATCAATATTTATGTCACCAAATATTAGCATATTTTCATTAGGGTTTGAACATTTTGTTAATATTGATGAAAGTTCATTGATAAATGATTGTTTACTAAGATTTGGTGGTCTATATATTGCTAGTACATTGAGTATAGAATTATTTGGTAATGTTATTATACAGGAAATATTCTCGAACAACTTTGTTTCAAGTAAATTTTGGGTGAAAGGTAAAGTATCCCGAATATACAAGGTTATACCCCCTCCAGATTTGGATGTGCGACAGTAACTAATGCTACTGTAACCGGGAATTTCGAAAAGACAAGTATGTTCCCTTTTTATTGAAGTTTCACATAGCATTAGGATATCTATATTATTCCAACAATTTTGGAGGTTAGCATGTAAAACATCCCAGTATTTAGATATGGATCGAATGTTTAGTTGAACGCAAGTAAAATTACCTATATTATGGCCAATTTTATGTTCTTCAATCTATCTATAAATTTAATTTTGTAATATATTTGCCTTCAACATAAAATATTTTACCGTCATATTGGGATGGCGGAAAAATAGTCAATATACTGTAATTAACGCAGTGTATTATCTCGAATGGCAGGTGATTACGAAGAAGCACTGGACAACCTTGCACGCTCTCATACTCGTATACCTCCAACATTGTTGTCTCTCTTTCATGCTGTCTCTCTCATACAAGACGTCAGTCGCACGATCGTTATAAAAAGAAAACTGATATCATCAATTTACCTACGACCTTTCAACATCTAGACCCCGAATAGACCAAATGAAATTAATTATTTGATCTAGAAAGAGTTTTGATATTTGATCAATTTCACCAGGAAAGAGGAAATATTTAAATTTCTTTAGGCACACGGACACGCTCAAAACACACGTCTGTCAGTTTTATCTCCTCAGTGGTAACTATTCTATTTTTTTACACCACTTCTATTTTCTTATACCTATTTTATTTTGTTATACTTTTTCTATTGTCTTATACCAGCTATATTTTCTTGTACGTGGGTATTTTATTATTTCCATGGATGAAACACATTGTTAACTCAGAGCGCGATACGTCATGTCTTATGTTTTCATTTTTTTTCTTTTTGTGTGTAACATTGTAACAAGAAAAGTTTTTATTGCCGCTCACAGTAATTATCAACTTTCATCAGTTTATGGGAAAAGTTACGTAATATAGGTACATTGTTATTTTTATATTGCGTGGGGTGATTTGGAACTCTCTCCAAACTCATCGTTTGGAACATTCTGTAATAAGGATATATTTAGCTGTAATGATGACAACATTGTTACTTAAAGATAAATTGGATTCACTTTATTGAACTCCCACGACTGAATAAAAATAATACATACATCATTTTCAAGAAACTTCAGTCCTTTATACTGACGTCAAAAATAATAGACCTGTCTACCCCACACAGGAGGCCCTGAGGGAAATAATTTCCCTCGAGGCCTTATCATCTTTGGGGATGCTGTGTGGAGGGTGTTTTAGAGAATAGAAAGGAGTGAACTTGGGCCTTGAATAGTCCCGTGTTGTAGGATAGAGGAAACACAGAGGCCGGAAGATCATTCTCCAGCCGAGCTGTTGAACACAGAGCGAGTCGTAGAAGCGACCCGTTCTCGTGTGACAAATGTCAACCGTGCGCAAATGTTGGGCATGACCGTAGCATTTCGACGGCTGGAGGCAAAGGTCACATGGTGCCCATTTTGGCACCAGCCTAGTTCACTGCCGTTCACGTTTTTTTCGCGTAATTTTGACTGCGGTAAACATTTATAAATCATTTATAAAAGTGTCAAACTAAATACTCAACAAAATATTCGGTTTTTGTAAACAAGTCGAACCTTTTTTACTTATTTGCTGTTTCACTTAAATTGGTGGCACGCCTAGCTCGCCCCTCGCCTCCCTTTTTTTTTTTTTTTTTCACCTTGCGTCTTAGGGCATCTCTATGTATGATTTGCTCGGTGGTCCTTTACAATACCAGTATAGTTGATTTTCATAGTAAAATTATTTCTCAAAATTAGATTTTTTTAAACCCACCGGTAAAACACCGGTTTAAATCCGAGCGATAAGTAGCGGTGACCGCGTGACGTCACACAAGCATCATACGGGCACGCGGGATGAATTTAAACAGAAAGAATTTAGGCGCGAACAACCACGTAACGTTGTTCCAATGGTACCAACGAAACATGACGTTTTGATGAGATGGCTTTCAATTCACTTTTAAATATCGGCATTTGTTGATCTATAATCTATATATGAACATATAGTTTATAAGCCATGATAATTTTCACTGAACTTACGTGTATCCGTATATTACAGTTTGGAAAATGAGTGTTAATTACAAGATTTACATCGTTATTCCGTGACAACATTTGACATGCAAGCGAAAATTCTCAAACAAGTTTGTCGCACAAAATGTTTTGTTGAGGTAAGTACCTACCCATGTTATTTTAATAAGTAGGAACTTTCAATTCAAGCAATCGGGTAATAAAATTCACAAAAATGTGACGATGTTAACAATAATTAGAAATTAATTACGAATTTGATTCCCGCTTCTTTTTGTACCCAGTAATCAAAATTTACTCATTAAATACTAATACTCAGTAGCGCAGCTTCAAATGCCTGAACCACTTTTACCCTCACGTACACAGGAGGAAAGTGAAATGTGATATCAAAAAATCAAAGCAAAAGAGATAGTGTTATCAAACTAACTAACCATCACGCCGTTTTTCCGCAGGGGTAGGCAGAGAGGACGGACCGCCAAACAACTCGATCTTGGCATACACTTCTTGCTTCATTTACATTCATACATCGTCTCATACATTCTCTTCTATTATTCCGACTTCGGACACGGCTCGACTCAAGTATTTGATTCACTTGATCGTGCCATGTCTTCTCGGGCGTCCCCGGCTTCTTCTTCCATTCACATTCGCGTCATACATTCTTCTTACACTCCTTTCTTCGTACATTGGCTCCACAGTGTTATTGGCCCTCCATAATAGCGATAAAAAATTTATAAAAGTATTTTGAAATCTAACATTCAATCGAAAATCTAGGTATTTTTTGAGTTCAAATAACTTAAATTTGGATTTGAAGCCAAAATACCCCTCCAAACTGAATCATACATTTTTAAAATTAAAGGTTTAGTAAATATCTATTACGTAAGAGAAGCATTTAATTTATTTTTGTTTATATATGCCATGAAAAAAAAATCAATTTTCATAATTTTAGAGACAACTTAGAAAATTATTTGCGGGTTTATCGTTTTTTTTCAATTATCATATTTGCTATTTTAAATTAAAATATAAAAACAAAACCTTAAAAAAAAAAACTTTTTTCGGTCGATATTTTAAATTATGTACGCCAAATTTGTGTTCCAACGTAAATTGGTCGCTTTTAATTTAATTTAAAGTCCACCATAATGCTTATTTTAATTTTTTTTAATGTTTTTTTTATTATTTTTTATATTATATTCCATTATATTTTCAAAGCAGACGAGGTAAAACTTTTTTTTTAAATCACCGTTAGCCCCCAAATAATAGTTAAAGGTGCCTCTAAAATCGCGAACTATCAATTCCTTTAACCGCCCTAACCATACGAACGTACGTGATACGGCCGCTATATCATCGCCCAAACGCAACAAACCGTATCCCGTACGTTCAGGTTAAAAAATAACGATAACCGAAACCCACAAAACGTTCGTGATACGTCGTATACATCAAGTTCGTTCCTGCGTTATCGCTTTTAGTATGCCGAGGTAAGCCGAAGCTAAGGGATGTGTTCGGTTGTTTTCGTATTCTCCCATTCAATTCACGCCGCTAATTAGTAATACTCCAAGTACGTGGAAAAAAAACCCAATATTTTTTTACCTACTTTTTGAAAAATAACCCAAAGGCAGGGCGGTTAATGGCCTATTTTTCATAATATAAAACAAAAATAAATAAATTACTTCTAGTCCGTGCAATTTACTATATTTTCTATTTACTATACTTTTTGATGAAAAAAAAGATCATTAGGGTTTAGGTGAGTATTTTGGCCTCTAATCTAATATTAAGTTTTGTATGAAATAGACCGCACAGCCGTTCCTCTTAAGGCGATCCAATGCCAAGTAATGCGAAATCATGCAAAAATAATGTGTTTTTGGTTTGAATATTTTATAAACACTTAAATTAAATACTGCGAGTAGAACACATATTTTTTTTTATTATAAGTCAATTTACAAGCCTAGAAAAAAAAAATCATGCATATAAAAAATGTTTTAAGTGTAAAATCTCCTATTCACAAACATTTTTTTTCAAATTTTGTGTATTATTATAATGTGTCAAATTATGTTTTTTTTTAATAATATAACTGTAAAACATGTTCATATTTTTACCAGAAATCCACAAAATAAAATAATACATCTATTTTGATAATAAATCAAAACCGGTTGCATTCGACGAATTTCGAAATTAGGTTTTTATCGTTGTTCAATTTAAAAAAAACGATTTATTTATAAAGAAAGTTCTGCTATGTAATTATATTACGCGCGTACAAAAGTATATTTTTCGATCGACGTTCGGGTTTTAATTTAAATTGTGTTCGCTAAATACCTTATAAGGAGGGTTCGAAAATATAAAGATAGCGGATATATATCAGGAAGTGATATTTATTTTTAAAACTAATATAGACGTTCAAAATATGGATGAAAAGGCGAATGATGGATTTATGGCTACATCTCTCTAGAGTTGCCGTTAATTGCTCACGATGTGAAACGAAGTTGTTTTTTTTTCTAATGGGCAACAGTTGTTATAAATGGGCAGAGATTTCCACCATACCAAAGGTAATGTGTCTTGAAAATGATTTCCTACCATTAAACAACGCGACTTGACGGATGAACCCCAGTAAAGTGAAACACAGGGAAACGCTGGAATATTCCTTAACCCTTAACACTCCTTTGTCGGGTGCCAGCCGACATCAGTATGTGTACGCTACAACTCAGTTGTCGGCTGGCGGCCGACAAGATAAGACGTGCGCGTGCGGTGTATTTTCGCGCGCAAAACTTGACACGTGACATTGTTTCTTGTGATTATTCGATAAAAAAAAACATTTTAATTCAAGTTTTAACCGCCCTAACCATACGAACGTACGTGAAACGGCGGTTATATCATCGCCCAAACGCAACAAACCGTATCCCGTACGTTCAGGTTAAAAAATAACGATAACCGAAACCCACAAAACGTTCGTGATACGCCGTATACATCAAGTTCATTCGTGCGTTATCGCTTTTAGTATGCCGAGGTAAGCCGATGCTAACGAATGTGTTCGGATGTTTTCGTATTCTCCCATACAATTCACGCCGCTAATCAGTGATACTCCAAGCACATGGAAAAAAAACCCGATGTTTTTTTACCTACTTTTTGAAAAATAACCCAAAGGCAGGGCGGTTAATAAGATTTTGACTGTTTTCCGTTTTTGTTTTACTATAAAATAACCTCTTTGTAACTGCCTAACAATAAAATAATATTTTGACATTATTTAAATTAGAGACGGCTGACAACAAATATTAAAAAATAATGGAGTGATATTACATATTACAAAATTTCCTTGAAAACATGAAATCCACTTTAAAAATTACGTTATTTTTTTTATATAATCTCTACTCAGATGTCTAGTTAAAAAAAAAAGTAATTATATGAAATTACCTAGGTAGAAAAAATCGCAAAGTATGTTTCGAAAAATATAAATTACACGTGCAGTTCTGCTATTTAACATATTAAAGGTTTGAAAAAATTCACAACGTTTCTTTAAATGCTACGTAAGTCTTGAGATTTTTGCTCCATTCTAAATATGTCGTGTTTTATTAAATGTTTGTAAGTACTAACACCCTAAGCGTTATTTATATTAGCGCGATCCCTCTCTGTTCCGTATTAACATATTTCCTTTTCAAACAATGTTCGGTTTCCGATCGGAGGGTCTTGAAAACAAACTCATTTATAAATATCATTAATGTATATCACCAATAAATATCACGATACATATATCAGTGATATGTTCCTTCGAACCCTTTTATAAGTAACTTCCTCGAGCCGACTAAATTTATATGTTCATCATAATATGGCAATTAGCGAATATAAATTATAAATTAAAACAAGTAAATCGTTTGAAAAATGTATCTATCTTAGGGAAGCACTGCTGCATTATTGATTTATAGATCGGATATTCGATTGAATTAGATTGCGCAATACTTTTACAGGATTTTAATACCGCACACGAGTTCCATCTGCTCCCAACCGTCTGGATCCAGTGGAACTATGGAATTCCCAATTGGGGCATGTTGTGAGCCTGAAGATAGTGGGGAGGGGAAGGAGATGAGGAAGAAACAATTGACTCTTCAGATCTGGTCACTTAACACGGCTACAGCCATTTCAAGCATCGTTTCGATTTCTTAATGGTGGTCTAACAGGGCTATACTAAAAGTATAGACCACTCAGTAAAGGCTACTTTAGTGTGAAATGCCGAATGATATCTTTACAATAAATATGTATCATAATTAATTGGTTCAATATTATTTGGTTCCAAAATGAAATGACTTAATTATTTGGGGGCGGCTTCCCAGACGGTTGCACGCCACTACTTAACACGTACTTAACTTGTATCTATTCTCCGTAACTGTAACATGACTTACTGGTATGATTATAGCTAGCATGGTTACCGGTATGACCTACAAACTGGGGACTGGAGACCGGAGATAATCATTGTAAATTGGCTGTACATCGGGAGTAGGCAGGTACCTAGTTGTTGGTGCAATACTATTTGCTATAACAATACAGAACTCCAGTCCATTTTTTTATCAATAATGACGTTCAAACTTAAATACCAGCATATTCCGTTTTTTTTTCTAAAGTTAGTTTTCGTAGTTAAAATAATTTTCAAAGTTTCAATTTTTCAAAGGCCGCCAAAACACTCCAAATCTATGGCCGGTCGGTTTTGAGGTTAGAATGTCAAATGTCAAAACAAGGATGAGCTTTACCGTACATAATTTTATATTCTATTCATAGTAAAACATAACTAAATATAAGTAACAACATTATGTACCTCTTTAGAGACTTTAACTCTAAGAATAATAATAGTATTGAACATTAACATGATTAAAACATCCATATTGACAATTGGTTTGCTTATGAATAGTCTAATTTCTGTTATTAATGATAGTATTTTTTTATATATTGAACAATAATTATAGAGCTTAAAGTTACCCAAATTAAGTTTAAATTTCACCAAAGCTAAAAAAATTCTTATTTAAAATACAAAACAAAATCGAAAAATAAAAATGTTCATACTAATCCAAAAATAAAATACACGCGTGAAGCCAGATGTTCAAATACAATGGTACCAATATAACAAGGTGTTTTGATGAGATGATTATTTATTCACTTTTAACTAACGATTTATAAATTCTACGTATAATTATATATAATAAAAGTTATATATTCAGAATCGGAGTTTGCTGATCTATATGAAAACATATTTTTAAAGTCGTAATATTTTTCACTGGAGTTCCTTATTCTACTGCACATATGACAATCCTAAAAAAATTATATCCAAAAGTTGGGTACTTACTGACTTTTTAGTGATGGAGAGATTTGGGAAAAATCACGGATATTTGGAACGTACTTAAAGGCCGTTTTCACACGACTGGTTTTCCCAATACTAACTGAAGCCACCGCGTCGATAGGTTCGGCCGTCCGGTAGTCCTTTCCTAAAGTCAGGCCTACCAACTTTAGGAAAGGACGACTGAACGGTTGAATCTTTCGACGAGGTGGCTTCAGTGAATTGGACAAACCAGTCTTGTGGAAGATCTTTAAGAGAAACGGCTGCACGACCTGTTTCATACACAACTTAATTTTGGATTTGAGACCAAAATACTCACCTAAACCTAATGATCTTTTATTTAATCAAAAAGTATAGTAAATATCTAATACGGATGAGAAGTAATTTATTTATTTTTGTTTTACATTATGAAATATAGGCCATTAAAGGAATTGATTTTTGCGATTTCAGAGGCACCTTTAACAATTATTTGCGGACTAACGGTGATTTAAAAAAAGATTTACCCGTCTACTTTGAAAATATAATGAAATATAAAATAATTTGTTAAACATTTTTTTTTTAAATAAGCAATATGGTGAACTTAAAATTAAATTAAAAACGACCAATTTACGTTGGAACACAAATTTGCCGTATATGATTTAAAATATCGACCGAAAAATCGTTTTTTTTTTAAATGTTTTATTTTTATTTACGTAATCATATTTAACATAGCAATTACGATGTTTAAAAAAAAATAATAATAAAAAAAAAAACAATAAAACCGCAAATAATTTTCAAATTTTTTTTTTCATGGAATATATTTCATAATTTAAAACAAAAATAAATAAAAACAGTTCTCATCCGTACTAGATATTTACTAAACCTCTAATTTAAAAAAAAAATATCATTCCGTTTGGATGGGTATTTTGACCGCAAATCAAAAATTAAGTTATGTATGAAACAGGCAGCGCAGCCGTTCCTCTTAAGGGTGGGATGTTTAAACACCGGCCAATTTGATTTTTTAACATTTGAACGATCGTCCTGAACCCGATTCAACGTTTAATATCGTTTTATATCTACATCCTACCCTCCATTTCAAAACATATTTATAATTTACTCGTTTTTACATTTGTGCCATTTAAATAAATCTAAGTAGGTAGGTACATGACGCGACTGACTGCGTAGACCAATCTGTATCTACTACGATTTGTTCAGAAGTAAAGTAAAATGACGACCGTGTAAATTACGGTAAAATAGTTAATAGCTAAGCACGCGTGTCTTTTCAGTAAAAAGTCTTTATAATACCGACAAATTTTTGTAGCCGGCGAAAGTAAAATTTTTCTTTTCCGTTGTCGGTGCTATCTTATTTCTAGGTACCTAGGTTTAATGTTATATCTATAGCATGGCATTTAATTGAAGATATTTATTATTTTGTAACTACAAAATGTTATTACTATGACAACACAAAGCTACTCGTTTCGTCTTTGAAATGTGTTTTTCACATTCAAATGTTTTCACGTATTCCCATTTGACAGTTTGTTTTAAAGAAATAACGCAAAAATCATAATTTTTTTTAAAATTTTATTTGTCTAACTTCTAACACGTGATTATTTCAACACATAAATTTCAGAAATTCTAAAAAATCTCCTTTCCATATAATTATCTTCCTTGCAAAGCGTTAAATAATGAAAAAAGTTTAGATATAAAATTGTCTTAGAATATAATGTAGAATCATCTCTTTTCGGAACTTACCACTAATTTCTGAACACCGTTTGGTTTTAAAGTAAGAAACATGCACCTGAACCAATGTTTTTTTTTTAATTACAATCATTTTCCTATGAGCAACCTTGGTGATACCATTTAAAACATTTTAAACGATTGCATCGCCCTCATTTGTTGTCTACTATTAAATGTCAGACTGTACAAACTAACGAACATCAATAGATTTTAAATTATCTATTACGCCAGATGTCAAGTTCTTGCCTGCCTAAGGCCTCTAGTTGTTGGAACCCCCTTCACATTTTACGTCGTTATCAAATCGGTAATAGCCAATGAATTCTCGGCCCGTCAGTGTTTTGCCATTTTCAAACATCTGTGTTTTTTTACTGGTCATCGTTCACTAATAACAATTAGTTATTTTGGGCAACATTATTATTATCATTGGATTAATTTTCTATTAAATATTTCTTACGCGAAACTGTTATATTATGTTCGATGTTAGTTCATTTCTAATGAGTTTTATTGTGAAATGAGAAAATAGATAAAGGGACATGAGAATGTTCGAAAAATAGAACAATGTTGCCATTGTTATTTTTGTTGATTTTTATATTTAGTTCGTAATTGTAGCTTTAATAAAACATATCAGTATTTACACACTTAAAACATTTGCACCGACGTCGGGTGGGAATGCTGTCCTTGTTCTACCGGTATTTTAATGGAAGATGCTCCGAGGAACTAGCGTCATTGATCCCTTCGGCACCGGTGCATAGTCGGGAAACACGCCAAACGCGCGCCCAACATTTGCACACGGTTGACATTTGTCACATGAGAACGGGTCGCTTCTACGACTCGTTCTTGTGTTCAACAACTCGGCTGTGGAATGATCTGCCGGCCTCTGTGTTTCCTCCATCCTATAACATGGGTCTCTTCAAGACCCAAGTTCACTCCTTCCTATCCTCTAAAAGATCCTCCACACAGCATCCCCAAAGATGATATAGGCCTTGAGGGAAATTATTTCCTCCTTGGTCTCCTGTGTGGAGTTACTGTAAAAAAAAAAAAAAATCATTTTACAAATCTTAAACGAGACAAACAAATTGACAAATTAATAATAGTAACAAATAAATCAACCAACTTTGTAACGCCGTGGTGTGCACTTGGCATGTCCGTGATACATTTCACAATGGCTTCTACAAAAATACAAAGAAATATGTCGCCGGATACAAGAAAATATATAGGTAACTATCACGGAATTACCAAGTTTTAATGTAAATATACTCGTATATATATTACGACTAATCAAACACCGAACGACTTTGTCAACTGTTGAGTCATATATTATTATGGTACATTTTTCGTACTAAAGCTTACATTTTCACAACAACAAAAAAACTAAAATACGTCGATTAAGTAAATTTATTTGTTCATGGAAAATTAGAAAATTTAATCATAGATTTTCCCCTAGTCAAAATGAAGCTGCCTCCCATAAACAAGCCCTAGCATTCCTGTTTCCTCGCTCGCACTCTTTGTCCTGAATCCTTGGTTATATCGATCTGTTTTCATTTCCTAGGTACACGGGTCACTGTCCGACGTTGAAATTTCGCTTTGGACGGTGCTATGGAACCAATACAAGGGAAATCATGCAGGATTTGACTTCTCGCGGAGTTTACAAGTAAGACCATCTATAAACTAGTCATTTTTGATTGATTTCAATAACCCATAAAGTCATTAGAATAACATAATTTGTCATCTTTAGTACGGAACAGTGAAGTTATTTTGTGAATGAATCCACAGGTTACGTTATGAATGGTGCTGTTTACGAAACTAGGTCAAGATTTTGAACATTATAATTTATTATGTTCCGCTAGGAAATGGCGATGATTCATTGATAGTATTTTAATAGACAATAGATTGGTTCTTCTTTGCCTGTAGCAGAAGATATATTTATTTTAATCCTAGATTAAAAACGTCAAATGATTACAAAGAGAGATTGACGGCTGGCCGGGAGTATCATTTATGGAGGTAGGCACCTATTTGTTTTCTTTTGTGTTAAAATAAATCGATTATTTAGCTAGGTATTTTACGCAGGCACTACTCTCACAAATCGCTGGAGTATAAGCAGGAATGCAGAAAAAGTACTTACTGTTTTATTTTTTATACTGTATTTTGATATTACAATAAAGTTCGTATAAAATTTTTGTGTAAGTAGGCGGGAAAATGCTCTGCATTTTGCGTAAGTATAACCTTCTATTTATGTGCTGCATTTTCATTGGAGTTTTGATAGATTGAAGTTTTTTTAATGTGAAGGTACCTGTCCGATGCCAGTGGGACTATGGCATCCCCAATTGGTGATTCTGAATAGTGATCTTTCACCAGGGCGATACAGAGAGTAGGCCACTCTGGCAGTACAATTAATGAATTAATAGGGATGTCAAATCTATAGTATTTATAATTTCGTCATTATTAATAAATTGATTAAAAATTACTTTGTATTCACCACTTTATTAATATACACATCAAAATGTTTCGAAAGCGATGCTTTCTTCATCAGGAATATATAGAATACTAAAAACTTATAATGTCAAGTATAGACAAATGATAAACATGGAACACAATAATGTAAGAAAAGACAAATTATAAACATAAACAAAAATTGTAATTGTAGTAATCAAAAAATTTAATTAAAAAATTATTATAAAACATTGAAAAACTAATTTATATTAGAAATTAAAGAAGAAATTATTTTTATTATTAATATTAATATAAAAACAAATTCAAGAGTTAGCTATTTTAATTTTTTTTTTTGATTAATTATTAAATTTTATTCACTATTAACGGTTTTTCTGATTTCTAAAACATCAAATTTGTTTAATTGTAAACCTTATTTATATCGTTTTTAGAAACATATTAATATTTGTATATTAATAAAGTAGTGAATACAAAGTAATTTTTAATTAATTTATCTGTAATATTTTTTAACACAGAGATTTTTTTTGTTATAATAGAGGTTTTCAATTTAAAAATTCGAACATTAACGAAAAAAGTACGTTCATAATGTGTTTTTGCCTTTATTAGGTACCTACCTTTGTATTTCGCAGGGTTCGTTTAAATAAATTGATCACTAAATACATTATTGTATTTTTGTAAAAAGAAAACACTTTGAGATGTGACATTATACATAAACCAAATACCATAGATAAATAATATGTCCAATCACTGACATTTTCCACATATTGAGATGGCAACATACCTATTACCGCCATCTAACGACGGGGGGTGTGCTGGTTAGTTTTTTTCATGGATATTTCGTGAAATATTATATTCTAGATTAATTATATAAATCGAAAAATCATAAAATAAATATTAGGTAACCCATATGTGACTTTACTGCTTTCTGAACTTACACAATTTTTTAAAAGAAGCTATTAGATTTGTATTAACAGTTATAAGCCTCGCCGCTCTCGCTGTGTCTGGCTATAGATGGTTTAGAAAGGGAATAAAATACTTATTTAATAAATTGTGAGAAATTTTCTTTAATTTCTCATTTTTATACTTCACCCTAGCCTTTCATATCAGTAATTTTTATTTGTATGTGGTTGAGGACATTAAAATATTTACCAAAAAATAAAATTAATCATAGTCATCGCAAACATCGAGCAAATATATTAAAATCTAACAAATCTAGTCTTAACACTATTCACAGAAATTTTAACATAATCATCAATAGTTTTTTTATTTTATAAAATTACTAAGTACATAAATTTAATTATTTGCCGCAATCAATAGGTAACCTTATAAAACAGAACAGTGACAAAATAGAACATGATAAAACAATAAGTTAGGTGAGGTTTGTCAAGGAACTGTAGAATCAATTTTAGTAATGCTATGACTACTTTTCAGCCGCAAGCCCCCAGCCCGCACTCCGACCTACCGAATCGAAGACTACTCCATGCACAAGCCCATCATCGTGCCCCGCGAGGCAGCCATCCCGGACCACTACAATGACATCGCCCACCGTGGCAAGAAACACATCCTCGGCTACACCGGCTACATACCTGGCCTCAACTTCCGCTACGGCAAGTCCTACGGAAGGGCCGCCGACGATAGCATGGCCGAGTTCAGCGCCAAGCAGTCAGAAATGCGTCGGAGGAAGGAGGTGGACAAGAGGTACACTAGGTCCAAGAGCGCCCCCAAGATGGAGCCCATACGAAAAGGAGACGAGGTCAAGCGGTCACTGAAACAGTATGAAGAGAAAAATAAGTACAAAGGTAAATACAAATTATGCAAAAATTGTAATAGATAGTTTTTCAGATGTTATTTAATTGTGCCTAAGGGGGTATATGGGGGGCTGTGTATGTCCCAACAAATTGACAAAGAAAATAAATTCTGTAATAATACTTGTACATATACATTTTTCATCAGTATTTCCATTGAAAGCATTAAGTATAATTACTTGATGATAGAACTAAATCTCTTAGATCGAAGAATTATTTCCGACTTGAAATTGTAAATGGTAGTATAGACAGCACTGATTTTATCAACCTCATTCAAATTTTATATATCTATGAGAGCAACTCATTCTAAAATCCTGTTTAAATGTAACAACACCAGGACTAAGCATTAAAAACACTCACTTGTACCTAGATTACATGAAGTTAGTAATAGATACGCAGATGTAGCGGATCTATTTAACTGCACGGAAGGTAAGTACAAGAAGGCTATACTATCATATATTTTCAATCAATATTAATATAACTTCAGTTTACCATATGTTTCATATGTACGCATATCTTTTACTCCTATATCCTTCATGAACTTTTATTCTTCGTATTATACTCTCTGATGTCATTGTACAACCTAATACCACATTTAATAGTTACCTTTTTAAATTATTTGTGCTATATTCTTATGCTTGTAGTTAATTGTGACATGTAATTATTGTTTACGTTATATTTATACTGTTAATATTAAATAAAAATATCTACATATGTAAATATTTTTGGGGCGTAACTTTTAGCCTCAATGAACTGGAGATCCAAACTGCAACCCCTGCTACTCGTCAGTCTTGACACAGGAATTTCCCAGCGAGACAAACATCGATTAATCCTTTATGTGTTATGTTTTATCAAGATAAAATTAATAAAGTATATCATAAACATTGAATAGTTAATTGCACAATGTTTTAAATGTCTTTAATGAGCAAAGGTCAAAGAAAAGTGAATAAGTCACAACAAATTTTGTAGCAACAATCATCGGGAAGCATTTATACGGGGTCTGTCGCCAAAGTATAGAGAAAAAAATTCCTGATTGCGTTAAAAGGGGTAGCGGGATGCGCCGAGTGGTGGGGATGGTAGGGGGGAGTCGCAGCTACCAAACGCGCTTCCAAACCAATCCTCTCCAAGCAACGGTAGAGCTAGCACAGTGATCCTCGCAAAGTGTGTTTTGTCGTCGCGTCGGAAATCGTTTGCTGGAGCAGCGGGCAGCCATCAAATTCTGCGTTCGGCTAAAAAAAACAGTTTCGAGACCCTGCCCATGATTCGGGAAGCCTTCGGAGATGAAGCCATGTCGTTTTACGAGTGGCACAAACAATTCCTAAACGGCCGGGAATCAATTGAAGACGATGTGCGCGTTGGACGACCGTCAACTTCCAAAACTGATGACAATGTCACGAAAGTGAGGGAAGTGTTACAATCTGAGTGTCCATCCTTAAACGGTTGCTCGAAAGGATTCGCCGCGTTCGAAAGGAGATCGCCAACACCTGGATTTTGCATCACGACAATGCCCCCTCAAACTCAGCTCTCGTCGTCCAGGAGTTCCTCGCTAAGCATAGCGTGGCGGCACTGCCGCAACCGCCGTACAGTCCCGACTTCTTTTTGTTTTTGCACCACCGGACTTCTTTTTGTTCCCCCGCATCAAGCGAAGCCTAAAGGGACGCCATTTGGAGACGTTGGATGGGGTGAAAACCGCTTCGACGCAGTGCCTTAAGGGGGTTCCGTCTTCTGCCTTCCAAGAGTGGAAGAAACGCTACCAAAAGTGTATTGACGCCCAAGGGGCGTATTGTGAAGAATATTAATTGTTTGTACGTTTATTGGCACTAAATTGTCTGAAAAAAAAAAATTCTCAATACTTTTGCGACAGACCCTGTGTATGTATAAGTATATCACTGAGAACAGAATAGGCTATGACTATACAAAATATATTAGAATCTTGTGAATAGAATGAGATGATTCAATCAATTAGGTAATCGAGCAGCCCAGATGTCCAAAGTATCGTGTTCCCACCCAGGCATCGCCGGTTCAATCCTCTACCTCACTCTTCATCATTACTCAAACAACCTTTCTTGCTTATTATGAAAAAATAGGAAAAATTAAAATATTGTGAGGTTTTCGTAACCTGAGAATTTTGTTCTTCTTTTATAAAGGCCCTATCATAAGAGCAGACTATAGACCTTACAATAAATACAACACATTATATTTGAAATCACATTGTTTTAATAATGTATCTATTTAGACTGACTTATAAAGGTAATGATTCAATTTTGTGTGATTTGTTTTCCAGAAAACCACACAATTTCCCCAGAATTTCCCCCGATAGCCGGCTACACGGGGCACATACCGCACATGAAGGGCTCCGAAACCTCGCTCAGCCAGCGGTATCACTGCGCTGCCAAGAAGGGGCTAGAGCTCCTGCAGAGGGAGCGCGACGACCGACACTCCCTGGACAAGGCCGCTGACAGCATCGAAAAGGTCCTCAGGGAGGCTGAGGGGAAGTACTCCTACGGGAGAGGATAACATACGGGGAAAAGGATGTTCTTTAGGAAATAACATCCTTTTCAATCCAATTTATGATAATAATTACTAGTTAGTCGAAATATTAATGAAGAGCTTCATGATTGTTTCCTTGGATTGGTTAACTGTTCTTGGATTATTGGATTGATTGACTGTTAGTAATTGAAATATTGATGAAGAGCTTCATGATTGTTTTCTCGGAGTAATGGATTGATTGGTTGTTCCTTGGATGATTGATTGGTTGTTCCTTGGATGATTGATTAGCTGTTCCTCAGATGATTGATTGATTGTTCCTTGGAGGATTGAATTTATTGGCTGTTCCTTGGATTAATGGCTTGATTGACTGTTAGTTAGTTAAAATATTAATGAAGAGCTTCATGATTGTTTCCACGCATTCCATTGATTGGTTGTTACTTGGATGATTGGATTGATTGGCTGTTACCTTGGATTATTGGTTTGATCGATTGTTACCTGGAAGATTGATTGCTGTATGGAATAATAATAATGATTGAGTAAGTGAGATGCTGTGGTTATTGTTTCATTTGCAGGATAAAATAAATTACATTCAGTAGAATGCCGATTATCTGTACCATTTATAAAATAGACAATTATTATCCAAAAGTAAACGATAATAATTTTTTAAAATTAGTATGGTGGAACATTACTAAAATGCTTTAACGTGTACTTTTAAATTAGAAAATCACCATAACCGGTTTCGGCAAAGCTGTGCCTTTATCAGGGCAGATATAAAAAGTTAATTAATTTTTAAAGAAAGACAAATATTCCCTGGTTATGAATAACCTCACAATATTTGAAAATCTCCAACTATCATCACAGTAAGCGGAAGATGTTGCTTGTGTCTTGATGGAGGACTTAGCCAGCTGAGGAATTGAGCTCAAGACGCGAAGCCAACTCTGTCACTGACCAGGTTAATAAGTTTACATCTACCCTAATGAATGCACGATTGTGACGAAACCGGTCAGTGTGTTATAATAAATTAAAGCGGTGTGCATAAAGTAACCGTGTTTCATGAAACAATAATTGCCTTTAATACAATTGAGTCAGGGCGTTTGATTATTAAACAATCCTATGCAGAAAAACAAAAAAAACTATGGCAAACAACTGCCGCTTGATTTAATTGATTAATCGGCGAAATAAGTACTGAATTGTGATTTTTTTGTTGATTTATTGTGGTTTTGAAGGATGCCATTTATTTAGGTTAACTTAATGAAATGTTCTTGGGTGACCAAAACTTCTCTGATAGAATAGCTGTTGGCAAAAAAACGGCGATAGTGAAAGGTTATTTTTTGTGCACATTTTTAACAAATGAGTCACACCTCATAACTGCATATGGTACATAAATGGATCAAGATTTTATTTTAAAAAATTTGCTGTTGAAAACAAACTTCTTGATTTTTATTTTAAAGAGAAATGTTGACATTTCGAATATAGTAAATAATATGAAGGCCTTCAACTATTGTGAACTTTAATGACTACCTTAAAGACTGCACTTTATAATTAGTATAGAATATTTTTGTCGTAGAAAATGAAAGAAATTAAGAAAAACAACACTTGTTAATGTCATTCATGTATTTTATTTTGTTATAATAAAAAGTATTTAATTATATTATTTTCATTAAATTATAATATTATTATTATGAGTACAAAAGGTATGTTTGGTTAAGAATCTAACTTTTTAAGTAGATAATACAAAAATAAAGTATTAATACTTGTATCAAAATTGAAATTAATGCGATAGGACTTTACTAAGATCATTTAAAAATACATCCTAATCATCATGAATTATTGCTAGTTACAAATTTAAAAAATGTAGTTCACATACAGCCTAAAATAGTTTTCACAATTATAGCTCGAAAATCTGATTTGTTAAAATTTGACAAAATATCAAAAATGTAAAAAAATAGATCAAATATGAAGCCTCATTCAAAATAGGGGAATTTTTTACATGGCAGATTTTTCGCCATCCTGATTTTGTATAAAATCTGCCAGTAATGGTGCAGACAGGCGTTGTACGCCAGTAATTGCTACTGAAACGTTAGAAACTGAAGTTAGCTACTGTACAGACAGATAGATGCAGCTCACTTCAGCGATTGTCATTTACTAAATTTCTTTTATAACAGTTGACAATTAAAAATTATTTATATCTGAAAGGATACAAACATTATATTACGACTTTTTTGGCACTCCTACTCTTTGAAAATACATGATACAACACATAAGTATTGTTTACCCTTCCAAAGCAAAATGTTAAATTTAAAACCAACAGCAAAAAAGACGCTTGTATGAATGACTGAACTCCGACTAACGTAGCGAACATTTCACTCCTTTTGTGAATGGGGCTTTATTTACCTGTAAATTAGCAAAACTGGATAAAATATTACAAGAGATTTTTAAGAAAATTAAAAATAGTATAGAACATATTGCAATAAATAATCTTATCAAATTATAATTTTTTTTGTCTGTATGAATAAATATTGAAATAAGGCAAGATTTAAAATGGACCTCGGTGTAGAACGAAACTTGAAAAACTAAATTTTAATTATACAAATCTATTTAACCATGTATCTATTCATAACAAAGTAGTAAAACATCTACATCTTAGCAAGTTATTCCAACACAGTGTGCTCTTCAGTATTTTTCCTTGAAATATTGCATCTGAAGCATCTATTTCTCTAACCCCTCCACCTCCCTCACTCCTAGCCTCATCTCTTATACTTAAACTATTTTAAGTCTATCTGTAATGTTGGCTTCATAAGGCTGGTTAAATATAATGTGTAAAATAATTGTACAAAAATATAATGGCTGTCAGTGTTGCTTAGTATGTACTTATTAACCGCCTTTATTGTCGTAATTATTTTTTAATTGAAATCTCTTACAGTAACACCTCTCTTCATTTACAAACAAATCTTCTCTAACACACAATCTTTCTTAGCGTGATGTGGTCAGGTCGATTTACGTAATGGAAACCAGTAAATGCATTTATTATTACATATATATGTAACATTGCAGCGAATCGAATATTCAAAAAAATATTTGACTCAAACAATTAAATAGATCAACTACTAAATTAAATAAATTGTGATCAAAATTGGCCTATCGGAACAATTTCACAACAATGTGTTTCAGCTTTTACACATAAAATTATGTATCGAAATACAAATTGTTTCATTTTTTAATTATTTGTAAATAAGAACACTTTGTATAAATTTTTATAGCACCAATTTGAACTGTTTTAAGCTTTTGTCATAAGAATAAATACTGTTTTTGAAAATGCATCTAGTCATCTCTGACAATAACTACTCCATCCTCCATCTCGAGCATCTTCCCCGTTTGTTCACAGACTCCGCTGACTCGGACGCTGGTTTCCGGGTTGCTGTAGACCAGCTGATCCATCAGAGACTCTAGCTTCTTGGCCTTCCTGGCTTCATTGTGGGCGATGAGGGTGCACAGATGCTCCGTGAGGAGTTCCTTCTTTTCCTTCTCCTTCTGTAGCTTCAGTTTGGCATTCAGGAATTCTTTTTCCACACGCAGATAATTCTTTCTAAAAAAGAAAACCATTATTACTGATATGTATTTTAAAACACAAATAGGTGCAGGAGATGTGAAGAGGATTAAAAAAACATCCATTCATTTATGATGGCAATGTCCCATATTGATAGGAAGAAGGTTCCGATATCTGAGTCATGTTGTAGAACCAAGAAATACCACCAAACACCCAATGACAATCGTGTTGAAATTCACTAAACGGACTGGGCTACCGTTAAGGGAATAAGGTAAAACAAGGAGGACAGTACAATGAACCTATGTTTTGAGTGCTTACAGGAGCTATGCAGACTATCCGTATCAATTAATAAAAAATAAAAAAAAACTTTACTATGGAGAATAACAACAATATGAAAACAAAGACCATCGTAATACACATTCATTGGCAGAAGTGAATCGATTCAGTCTGATTCACGTAGTCTTGTGAATTTATTAATTTAGTTCATTAAAAAAATCTAATAATAATAAAATATCGTGGACATACAAGCAAAAATGACCAACTGCAAAATTAATAATGTTCAGGAGAGCAATTTGTGTTTTTCTGTAGTTCAATTGCACCCCAAAGATCAGGTTCTTCAAGTAGGTATGTACGATACTGTTAACTTGAATATAAAATATAAAAAATAAAAAAGTATTTGTACTTTTATTATTAAAAAATCTGTAAAAACTTGGTCAATTTTACCTGAAAATCTTTTATTTTTCAAGAAATTTTGGAGTTAGTTAATTTTGTTTCATTCATTGCCGGGAGAAAAATTATAAATAGTGTTTTTATGTTTTGTCTTATATTTCAATAATCAATTTAACATATTTATAAAGATAAAATGCACATAAAAATACAAAAAAAAACATGAAATAACAGATGGTATTATTTATTATTAAGAAATTTTAATAATTCTGAAGTAAAATTTTTATTTATTATTATGAAAATCATTTGCATTTTTTATTAATCTTCTTCAGAATCTGAAAAAGATTAATAAAAAATCCATTGCGGAATGAATTAGGAACTTCTGACTAGTGTCTCACAGTGACTTGACTAACTCGCGCCCTGCGGACCTAATATGGATAGTCTGTCTCAATATCGACGGACCAGAGACGTAGTGACTACGACATCACAACTAAATACGGAATACATTCATTAAGGAATACGAACTGTGAAAGGGAAAACACGCTGCCTGGAAATACTGACTGGCTGACGGGAGGCGGTTTGCCGCTACGGACTAGTGCAGACTGCGAACAACGATGACGCAGGGGGTTTTTTATGGATTGCGGCACGGGATTCTATTTGTTAGATGGAGTCCTGCACACTGCACAATATCTCCGGCGACTTTGCGGTGACGTCCATAGTATCTGCGCCGTGATTATGGTGTCACGGGTTAAAAAATCATAGGGTTACAATTAATTTCCTGTCAAATTAAGAATCAGATTGAGTGTTTCACGAGACTGAATTTATTAATTTAATTCATTCATTCAATTACGTCCATGTCTACACCATAGTACTTACAGGGGTCTATGCATTTTACTCCCAGTCACGAAGTTGTAGAATGTTGCTAATTTCCTTTAAAGTTATGTGAAGGAACATTGATAAAAATAACATAAAAGTAAAACATCTAACCACATTCCTGCACCAGTCGAGGTATGTAATAATAAAATGCACGTAAATGAAAGTAATTAAACTATATAATTTAAAATTATCACTTAAAAAACATACTCTGCTTCGGTGTAGACAAGGCACGCACTTTCAATTTTCTTGCGAATAATGGAAACATCGTCAGAAAGTTGCAGGTCTAAGGTTTGTAGTTCTTTTTTAATGTTATTTAACCGACTCACTTCATCCGCAGTTTGTTTAGATCTGAAACCAAAACATCACGCCTTTAATTAAAGTGAATCAACAAACGCATTATTAAAAACATTAATTAGTTTGTCATGGATAACATAAAATGTGTTTGAAATTATTTAAATATTGTACTAAAGTTCCTAATGGACAATTATTTCTATGGCAGTTATTATGTGACCAGAAAATAATAGATAGGTCACATTATAACACTTAAATAGATTACAAAATTTCAAGTGGCAAGTTTACACTAATATAAATGCGGATTTATTTAAATATTTCAAGATAAAGTACAATAATTGACTGCAGATACAAATTATTTAGAATGAGCAATCACAATTATGTGATTGTTAAATAAATATTAAATACAGATGCGCTGGCTTCACATTACTAACCTGTCATCCAAGGCCTTTGACAACATTTCTCTCCTTTTTCTATTTTGCTCTTCTATCAACTTCTGCTGTTTGTGAAACTCTTCCAAATTGACCTTTTCAAGTGGAGGAATATCATAATCCGGGCTGAGCACCACTTCCTCGAATTCCGAATCGTTAATAGTATTTCTTAAGTTATTATTCGATTCAGAAAGATCCGGCAAATCAACGTTGTCCATTTTATCAACTACGTCTTGAGATTTTTCCAAAACAATTATCGTTTCCTGTACCTTTGGTTTACTCAGCCTAGCTTTGTGGTCAATAATTTCGAATTTTGGGTCTCCGGACATTTTTTTAAGTGTCACAGTGTGAGGAGTGGTTTTAGTTTTCATGGTGGCCTTCTTTACAGCATTAGCATGATTAACTTCTGAAAAATAAATAGATTAGACTATTAATCCCTGTTAAAGGCAAATGTTTTCCAAAAACATATATACTTTGCGTTAAAACATCATCGGAAAATTGCACAACTTAAAAGTAAAGCGTGTGGGCGCGAATTGTTTACAGTGTAGTTTGATATTATTAGAACATCGTGAATTACCTTTTTTAGGGCTCTTTAATTTTTCAATATCTTTCTCAGTAAACCCTTTAAAAGTTCCAGACATTTCGATTTGTATACGGATAATGAACTAATTGAAATCACATTTTCCGAAGTAATTATTTTACTATTTACAAAAAATGACACGTCCCACGAAAAAAAAAAACAATTTTAACCATAGAAAAAAACAATTCCATGTAACTGTCAAGTGTGTTCCCAAACTGTGAAGCTTTTTTTCTTTATTTGTTATTGTAGGGTTGCCATCATCTGTCGTACTTGACCTTGTTATTACGTCATAAGTTGCGCAATACCCGGCAATATTTAAATCGTATCTACACCGCAAAATTAATGAGGCATGAGAGAAATAAAAATAAAACTGTAAATAAACAAGGTGGCTTCATCTTAAAATAATACGCTTCTACAAATCTACACTTTTATACATTGTGTCACAATTTGTCAAAATTGTGTCACAATTTGATTCAATAAAATCTAATAGAAAATAAAGGTTGCCAAGTGGAAAGAATGCCAAATAACAGGACACCGAACACCAAAAATCATGACCATGGGTCAGTATTCCAGTAATTTTTAGTAATGGTATCAGTTAGCTTACTTGTCAGGACCCCAACTTGACAAACGTAAATATCTCTGAGGCCGAGCTTAAAATGCAACTGAAATTCCAGCCCTATGTAATGCCCTAGCAGAAGCAACCCAGAGACAGACTGGGGAAGAAGTGAAATTACTACATAGAGCAGTGGTGGATAAGAAATAAAATAAAACAGCTGATAAATAAATACATCGGGAATTTTATTCTTTATCTTACAGTATTTTATAGCACAACAGAAAAACAGTTTATAGACATAAATCGATCAAACAGTCATTATAGTAGATTTTTTCAACATCTTGAGCTTCCAAGTGGAAAAATGATGTGTAAATATTATATACCATATAGTTTTGCAACAACATATTAGACTTTTTTTTCCTAAAGCACTTTTTATAAAGTTGGTTTCGTATAAAAGTTTGTTTTATGAAAACGAACAATACATACTTATTACAAAATATACCGTAGTATAGATCTGTAATTCCTCTGATAGAGAAATAAATAAATAAAAAAACAAGAGAACATAAATCTCTTTTAAGGTATTTTATTCTCGATTCTTTTAAAAATCGAATTTGTACAACATATATCTAGGCTATAAAAATTCTCTACAATCTTCAATCTTTGATCAAGAAAATAAAATAAAAAACATTAATAAAAACTAGCAAAACATTTTTTTCCTAAATCAGTCAATGTCTCATTCAATACAAAGAAACATTCCGAAATGCAACTTCTATCTATCAAAGTATAGGCCGATAATTACATCTCTGCTGTATAATTAGAACACCCATAGATAGCTGTGTAAATAATTGCTTAAAATATACAATCTACACTTATAAAATATACAGCTGTTGGGGACACAGTGAAACTCCCTTAAGAAGTTTTCCAAGGGACCGGAAAAAAACTTCTTATATGGGAAAACCTTATATGTGGGATAAATTGGGCCATTTTTCAAATTCGGTCTTCACGGGACCGAAAAAACCAACTTCTCAAGCGAGTTTCACTGGATATGAGATTAATTGTATTTTGGAGTAATATGAAATAGAGGCTGCCTGTGCTCACCACAAAACTTCAAGGCAAGATTCAAGTTAACTACGTTTTTATCAATGTCCCGTATGAGAGCTGTGAAGCCCTTTTAAGTAAGGTACATTAAACATAATATTCAACATCACAACACATAGACAACAGACAACGGCGCCCACATAATATGAAGAACAATATCTTAACAATTTTTTTGTGAAATCCGTGCAAGAGTCCCAACTGCCCGAAGCAAGTGGAACTATGGCATCCCCAATTGGGGTATGATGTAAATCTGAAGGTATAGGGGAGGGGAAGGAGATGGGAAAGAGGAAGGTGGGGAAATATGTGACTATTCATATATGGTCACCAAAAACCGCTAGTCATTTCAAGCAACATTTTGATTATGAATGGTGGTCTTTTACAAGGGCGATACTGAGATTATCTTCCACTCTAGAATATGTTGATCCATATCAATAACCTTTTTGCACCGCTGCGGGATTAGAATCAGCAACCTCCGGATTCTAGTCAGATGCATCTACCACTATGCTACGGAGGCCATTAGAACTGTTATAGTGTTACAAATATACAATATTTAGACATTTATGTTTTATTTAAAAATACAACGAAGCATATTTGACCACACTCAATATAATACACTCAATTGTATAAACGAATTTAATTATTTTTTTGTGATAATGCGTCTGTCCCAACTCTCTGGAGCCAGTGGAACCATGGCAATCCATTAAGGATAGAAGGGTCTAGTTACTGAGCATAGCTAAAGCCATTTTAGGTAACGTTTCAATCCTGATTAAGGTTTATGTATACACTTGCCCTGACGATGGAACGGTTGTTCCGAAACCAGTAGGCGTGTAAAAATAAATGTGGTTAAAACAAAGATTGAGTGTTTCATCTAATTGAGGTTTATCCTCTCAAAAGAGGAATACTGGGAGTAAGAGTGAAATCTGAGCAAATCTAGGAAATTTGAGCAAATGTTTGGAAAAAATTACAGTGAAACTCTTTTATAGGGTTTTCCAAGAACACGGAAAAAAAAACTTCTTATGAGGGTTTTACAGTACACATATTTAAAAAAAAAAACCTCGTTGATTTATTGACTTACAAAAATAGAAATTTTCGCAAACACTGTGATTATGCAGTGAAATCCACTTAAGAAAATTCATACATAAGAAGTTTTCATGCTTAAGAAGTTTTGTTTTTTCGGTCCCTTAAGCATGAAGTAAGTTTTTCTCACATATAAAGTTTTCCCACATAGAAGTATTTTTTCAGTCACTTATAAGAGAGTTTCATTGTAATGATAAATGGGACATTGCATATGCAGTGTTTACATAATGCAAAATATAATGCGTGGAGATCTTGTGTGCGGTAGTTTCACTGTTGTGACGTACGTAATAGAATCTACGGTGGCCCAGTTCACTTGATCAATCTGTTATTCCTCTGCTCCTCCATGCTCTTGGCTATGCTCCAGCACTCCTCGTTCAGCTTGTTGACTCCCTTGGAGAGACCGACCAGCCGGGTGAGCACCAGGAGGTTGTGGAGGTCCTCCGCCGTGGCCTGTTTCGATGCATCCGGATTGTTTCGCATCTCCACAAAGTCCTTCCGGATGAACTGGAAATGTTTGAAACATTTTAGGATCTTCCACATGGCAGTCAAATTCAAAGGGCAAAATAAATATCTTGTAAACTTAAAGCACCCTGAAGACGATCAATATAAATTGACAATGATGCTCATTGATGTGACCAATTGATCATTTACAGACGCAATTGAAGCAATTTTCAATGCTTGTCATTGACGGCGAATTATGAGAATTTTGATTGAAGTGCATTGACACAATCGATTGATCGTTTCACTGTGCAATTGACAACCGTTTTCAGGGCACAGTTTTGAGAATTTTTAAATTTTATGGGGGGGGGGGCGGCGTATTTGAAGAATAAAATGATGAAAAAAGGCTCAAATATGCAATATCCAATGTATATAGACATATGTAAATTTTCAGTTAAGTAAATCAATTAAAGACATTTAATATGTTAATTACCTCTGGTTCATCTTCAATGGTGAATTTGGCCAGCTGCATGGAAGTCAGGTACACTCTGACCTTGTGCAGGACGTCATTGTTCATGAGGTAATGTTTGGCTGCTTCAAATATCTCATTCACAATGGCCACATTGGATTCATCTATCGTGAGGGGCACGTGGAAATCACTCTGGAAACAAATTTAAACATGGAAAGATAATTAATACACATCAATATCTGCTTAGATCAACCGGAATAATACTTAGAAATTCAACAAAAATGGTAATAATTTCAAACATGCGCAAAAATGGAATGCAATTTTCATCTACATATCTACGAAAGCCACAGGCTAATGTAACATCTACAACCAGCGCATAGAGTTTAATGTTGCGTGAAGACGGTAACATTTCACAACAATATTCCAAACTGTAAACAAATTTGACATACTGTCTGAGACAGAAGCAGTCGAGAGTCATTGTATTGATGGCATTTAGCATCTATTTCCAAGGGCTAATTATATAAGTAGTACTAGTACATGGCACAAATGTTCACATAGGTGGAAATGGGATACTTATTTACAAAGCGCTACGTAATAAAATACTCACGGGCAACAATGACTTTCCCTCAGAAAGAATAAGCACTGGAATATCGCAGTCGTGGTCCATCTGGTAATACTTGAAGTCGTATTTAACCTTCTGCGTCTGGATCATCTCTCCGAGGGCGGTCAGGTTGGAAATGCCAGTGCTGTCCAGCCGGCCCGGCTCCATCTTGGTCTCGTCCAACACCAGGTGCGTGTTCTTGCTGAGTTGGAGTATTCCACTGGTCAGACGGTTGCACTCGTAGTCTTTCCTAAAACATTAAATTTAATTATATTGTATATAATTATAAGACAATTATTTTAAGGTTACATTTGAGAGAATTGTCTATAAACGTAAAGATTTGGCTATGTTTTATCAAAAATAGACAATACCAAAATGCCCTCTTAGGGTCCAAGAAATGTAACTGTTTTCCATGATTTGATTTAATGATCATTCGATTATAAATGCAAACATTCCCCTCCCCACCACCGTCTACCTCACAACATACCCCAATTGGGGATGCCATAGTTCCACTGTCTCCAGACGGTTGGGGGTCAGAGTGGAGGGGTCAGAGTGGAGGGGTCAGAGTGGAGGGGTCACGATCGTCAACGAGAAAACAAGGAGGAGATACAACTCACTTTGGCAGGAAGCACATGGTGTTCATGTTCTCCACAGTCAACGGCAGGTAGTAACTCTTGGTGACCATCAGCTGCAGGATGCTGTAGAGGCAGGCAGAGTACTGAGGGTGGCGTGTGGCGGGAATCTTGGACAGGTTGAGGGCAAACTTCCCCAGCGTGAGGACGTCCTTACGGATGTAGCTGAAAAATAAATAAATTTATATAAATAATAAAAAGCAGTAATATGTAAGCATGCATTAAATATTAAAGAAAATTATGTGAATACCGCACAAGAGTCCCAACTCCCCACTGTCTGGGGTCAGTAGAACTACTGCTTCCTCAATTGCGGTATGTTGTAAGGCTGAGAGAAGTGGGTAAGGGAAGAATATGGAGAAAAGAAAAATTGGGTAGTATAATGCCACGGAGTGCAATGAAGTTAAATATGTAAAGTTGCAGGTGAATGAATATAAAAGGTTTTTTTTTTAATTTGAAACAAATTTAAATTAATAATGTTATAGATTTACTCAGTTTTTACCCAATTTACAAAATTATTTTTTGAGTGAATCACTTTTTATCGAAATATTTGTCATAGATCATTTAAATGTTATTAAAAAAATATTGTGTATGGTACATAAAATCATACAAGTAAGTCGTCTCAATGTGACTTAACCACAGGTAGAAAATGGCTTTGAAAAAAAAAAAACAAATAATTGCAAAACTTAATATGTACATAATAACAATATTAAATTTGATTTGATTTAAATATTTAAAGAATTAAATGGAGTTTTAAGAATTAAACACAACAATTAAAGAATATATAAGGGATAACAAAAGGGTACATTGTGCTTACATGCAATAATGACAATGAAACATACACACAAGAGATGAGGTAGCAGATGAGGTAGTCAGCGGCCAGAGCGTCTCCGAATAGCAGCTCCGTAAGGGTGAGCCGCAAATGCTCGCGAGCTTCATTCGCTTCTTTTAAATGGTGTTCTGGGGTAACCAAAAACAATAATATGAGACATGCAACTTATTAAATCTCCATCTCTGATAAGTGGGAAGCTTAGAATAGTGTTACAGGTCGCGCAAATAGAGTTGTGGTGAACAACACATACTTAGGATTGTGAGTATCGGTGTATATTTCAGTGTCTAACAAAGTAATGAATTAAATATGAGGTCGGATCGAGCAAATTAAATGTATGTAATCTGACTGCACTTTGGGTTTATAACAAATCCATATTTAAAACAAACAGTTTTGATTTTCACAATGAGCAAAGACTTTGTGAATTGACATGATGAATTAAATGAAAAGACACTATGTTTGAAAGCAGTTTGCTTTGTTAAAATCCAAAAGTGGATTCCAACAAAGTGTCTTTTAATTTAACTAAACATTTTTGATACCACAGTATACACTTGCCCTGATGATGGAACGGTTGTTTCGAAACTGGTAGACGTGTAAAATAAATGTGGTTAAAACAAAATTTGAGTGTTTCATTTAATTATAATGGATAACCACAAAGTGATAGCTTCATACGTTTTTTACTTTACAAAATAAGATTTAAAACAAAAAAAATATAAATACATACGTACATGTAAATAAAATGTCGACAAATTATAAAAACGCAAGATATCTAAAAAAAACAAACGATGGTTATTCATAAATTTTTTACAAATTATAGCTGCACCCAAAGTTTTACAATTCGAAAAATTTTGTAAAGTTACAGTTAAATTTCAATTCAAGGCATTCAAAACATGATTACAACGCCACGCACTCACAGATGGCGTTCATTTAAATATTTTAGAAAAAAAACATTTTAGCATGTAATGCTTTTAAATATTGAGATGAATTGTTTGTTGGTGGAAGAACATACGGAATAAGAAATGGAATAAATTGTTATTATAAGTTTAAGGCTTGAGACCTTCAAGAAACTTTGCATTTGTTAGTTTCACAATATTATATTTTTATAAGTTTCTTGAAGGACTTAAGCTTTAAATCTACAGTAACAATTTATTACATTTCATATTCCGTGTGTAAACCCGTCAACAAACAATTTATCTCAATGTTTAAAACCATTATGTAGTAAAGGTGTTCTTTTCTAAAATATTTAAATTAAAGCCTTCTATGAGAGTGTAGTGATATAATCATATTTCAAACGCCCTTAATATGTTTTTTGTTGTTTACCAACATTTAAGCTAATCCAGATGACTGTTGCATTTGTGATCCATCGGCGACTATCCTCGTAAACGGGTGTCGCATATGCGATACATGAAGTTTCACTAAAACACATACATTATGTCAAAACGTTCTGCGTGATGAGATAGATTGTGTTGAAATGACCAGAATTGCAAAAGATAATGATTTGGTCACAGCCATGTTCGTTTCTATACACCTTATGTGCATACGAGTACACTTCCAACAGTGATTTCCTTGTCAAACATCACTGAGAAACAGCCTTTTGTCTTGCTTAGGCCCACTTATTATTAGTGAGAAAGGGACAACAAGCGAGCATTCGGCTACTAACATAATGAGGCAGTGATGAATACCTTGATCAGTGGGGGATGGAGGCAGTAGCGGATTGCAGTGATGCAGTGTCTCAATGTGCACGGCATGTATGCGCGGCACGAGGCTGGGCGGGGGATTGTGGGTGAGGGTCTCCACGTCCATGTCCTCGCCGGTGGCCTCGTTCTTCTTGCCACTCCACTCATTACCCAGGATCGGGTCCACGGACAAGAAACCCACCACCTCCACCATGTCATTCAGCTTCAGTCTGTCATACTCGCTGTATACCTGGAAGAAATGTCAGTCGATGAAATTAGAATAATTTCACTGTACATAATATTCACATCATTTTCCTATAGCTATTGGTGTTTTCCACACCATGTGAAATGTGAAGAGGATGAAGAAACTTCAATTCACTTACGGTGACAACATCCGGCAATGATGGGAAGACTTAGATGTCTGAAAAGATACATTGTGGAACCAGGAGACATAGTCGAATACCCAAATGACAACACTGATGAACTTTATTAAAGAAACTGGGATACTGCCAAAGTTTATCAATGGATTTCGTCCACCATAATACGGGGACCATCCATAAGCATGGTAGGCAAAATATATTAAAAAAATTGTATTTTATATGTACTTTTATTACCAACTAGCTGAAGTACCTAGCGTTGCACGGGGTTATGAATGGTTTGGAGTAAAGTTGTGATGTGTTACCCCTAACTGGTAATTTTCATACTGTATATTTGGTTAAAAAAAAAATACACAAAAACCAGCATATTATTTTAAAAAAAATGCTTTAGTAAATAATACCTTCATTAGACAAACTTTTCCTATAACATCCGGCAGCGGAAAGTTCAGGATATGTTCATGTGACACGGTGACATTCTGCGTGACATTCCTATTGATGGTTCTGCTCCTGTCTTTGCAGCCTTCCCCGGTCTCCATCACGTCCGCCTCACTGTCTCCGGTCTCGTCCAGACTGCGTTTGAGGTTGGGGTTGGACTGGGCCATGCCGTCCTTGGACGTGCTGGCCGGGTGGATGAGGTGCGGCATGAAGTTCAATTCTTGCTCTAGCTTCTGGACCCACTCGTTCAGCCCGGGGAGAGAGATAGTAACCATGGTCTGGCGTTCAGCGCTTTTCAAGTTGTTGGAGTTGTAGTTCAGAACTTCGTCTTCCTGGATATGTTGGGATAGTATCATTATTTATTCAAACTTCATGAGAATTACATTGAAAATCAAATAAACATATTCTTCAAAAATTGAGTAGACTTAAGTTCTTTTTTTTTTTTAAATATGGAAAAAAAAATAATTATATTCATGCCCTGCCTGTGTGTTGCATGTAATATAGGCAACAGAGCAATTTTTTTTATTATTCAGTAGCAGGCAATACTTCCGATAGATAAAATGAAAAAATAATGTTCCTGAGAAATATTTTTTCAATAATTCTAAAGCATGAGACAAGAAACAACTTTTCTAGGTGTACTCTCCAAGCGTTGCTAAGTGACCAACCGTTGTTTACATCTTTTAGTAAATGGTTTAGATAGATATTACACATACATATAATGACGTGAATCAGTAAACAATACATTGATAGCGTGACATCAGTAACAAAAAATTGTCCTGGGAGGTAATCTCTTTAATGAAAAAGTAATATACTAATAGTTATTTATCTTAAAATAGATAAATATGTAATTGGTACATACAGCCACATCCGCTGTGTCTCTATACTTCCCAGAGCTGAGCCGGGAGTTCTTGGTCTGTTTGTTGATTATCTCAAACGTGTCGAAGTAGAACTCTGGATTGTGCATGTCTTGTATCATACCCCTAAACCTCACGAGCCGGCTATCCCTCAAATGGTGCAAAGCATTCGCATTCAACAGCGGAACCTGGGGAAGGTTAAAGAAGGTCATTTCACTTTTCAATCATAAATAAACAGTTCTCTTTAACAGATGGTGAAAAAATATTAACGACATAATGGCGTATCGTTCTTTATTTTACCTTTGAGCGATTTTCCGGGCTTGTGAGGACATTTCTGTAATGTTCCTCGTACTTTAACCACACATCGGGGTTGACCTCCTCGATGTCGATAGGACTTTCCATGTTAGCACTTTCCGAATCCATTTAATTGAAAACAATGAAGACCAGACGAATGAATCACTACGCAACTCAAGATTTCGGCAGACAAAAACAATCGTAGAATAGTCATAAACCCAAACGCTGCACACATGCGCTGACAGACGGGAATGGCGCGAAAATTTTAATTGTGAAAATGTGTAGAATAGAGATGGTCGATATTTCTCTGAGGAACCGGTTATTTATGGAACCTATTCCTTTTGCAAAATAACATAAAAAATATAGATAATTTTTTGAGGAACCGGTTCCTTTATCACAAAATTTTCTGGAATTTTCTGAAACCGGCACACCTTTCTCAAAATTTCTCTAATCACCCCTCTCCCCCTGGACGTTTTTTTGTGATGGTATCGCTCAGCTCATCTTGTCAGGGTTTCTAGCATAGACCAACTTGTAAATATCTCTATTGCTCGCTATCAGAGATATTTTCGTCCGTTAAGTTGCTCTCTAGTAAGAAGCCTAATACCGTTACTAAAGGCTGGTAATTCAGTTGCTTTCTAAGCTCGCTATGAGAGATATTTACTTCAAGTTGCCCTATTGAAGATTGCCTACTGCCAAGATATAAGCCGGAAAATATTATTCCTGAGTACATTGAAATACCGGACAAAAAGCACTGGAATATTGTGATATAGACAAATTTGAAAATTTTTGTAAAATATAAAATTTTGGTAGTAAAATAAATATTCTTAATAATCAAATATATGTTTTTTAAACAGTTGTCTCTAAAATTTCTTTTCGCGTTAATAACGACATTTATAATATTATTAAAATATTTTTTAAATATAATTGCTACGATTATTTTATTTTTTATGCCTTGCTATTTTCCTTATTTTATTTACGATGATAATAATAATGATTTATTTATTTTTAATTTAAAATACAATATTTTTTTTAATTTTCAACAAATTTTATGTTTTTAATTAATTACTTACCTATTTAAAAAAAAGTGTTTTTAATTTATACTATTTTCTTATTATTTCTCTATACTTGCCATTATTTTTAGTAGGTAATTGTTTATCTTGAAGAGAGGAGCTTTGCTTCTGAAACATGTAGATATTTACATATTAAATAAATACAGTTTTAAAAAAAGTGTTTATTATTAATTTAATATAAAATTTTGTTAAACATGCAAGGCTGACAAAAGCGAGAAAGATTAAGAAAGGGACGCATAGATGATTTGGGCATGTAGAGTGAATGAACGACGAAAGAAGTCTAAGAAGAATACGTGACGCGAATTTGAATGAAAGAAGAAGCCGGGGACGCCCGAGGGAGACATGGCATGATCAAGTGAATCAAATACTTGACTCAGGCCATATCAGAAATCGAAATAATAGAAGAGAATGTATGAGATGATGTATGAATGTCAATGAAGCAAGAAGTGTATGCCAATATCGTGTTATTTGGTGGTCCGTCCTTTCTGCCTACCCTTGCAGAGAAACGGCGTCATGGTTAGTCAGTTAAACATGTTGCAGTATTTAATATAAAATTTTGTTAAACATGTTGCAGTACTTACGTTCTTTAAGAATGAAGGTGTCTATGAATATCTTTTACATAGTAACACCAAAATCTGTCTAATAAAATTTTTTGAGAGTGTGTTGTGTTTATTTTTTCAAATTGGCTTGTATTCTTCAAAATTTGTGCAATTTAACATTATGTTAACGTGATTCTGTTGCCTTAAATTGTGTTATTAATTATTTTGTAAGCCAAATAATATAAAGTATCACCATGGAGGATATATTTCATTGGTGTCGGGAGGGAAACACCATGCAAGTGAGGGTTTGGCTCGATGATACGGAACATGATATGAACCTTGGGTAAACAAATGCATATCTTTATCAAACATACGTTTAAATAGGCAGTTTAGGGAAGAATTTGCGCTGGTTTACTTCGTTTCTCGTTTACTATAAATGGAGTATTAGACACGCCCACTAACAGCTGGTTCCACAAATGGCTCATGACGTAAGTGGGAAGCGGGGATGTGTGGGAGATTTTACGCATAAATAACGCAATGGTTCTATTTTACCTGATTAAATGAGACCATATTTATGAAGACGCCTTTTTTCTGTTGTGCTGGCTGTTTACAAAGGGACCCCGTTCGCAGGATTAAAAACTAAAATATCGTCTTAAATGTCAAAACATCCTTCTGTCATGCTAGAAAATTAATGTTGATGATGTCAACTTTATGAATAAGGCGTTAGTTAATAACACAAAAGTAACTTTATACAAGGCCGATGTTTTAAAGATTTTTCAGCAGAGTAAACCTAACCAATACTGCTGATTAATATCGAATTCGTAGTAAAACATGATTTATTACCAAAATACACCTGTTGACATTCACTGAGAAATATGGAAAAGTGATTTGTTCTAAGTATTAATGGTATGCCTAAAGTGTACGTTGTGCACACAATGTGGAAAACGCTCTGTTATCAGTATCAGTTGTAGCCATATACACCTAAAGTCCATTTGGGTCGTTGGGAAAACATAATGTGAAGGTTTGTATGAAAACGATGGTTACGATTAGGTGTACACAGCTACAAATGGTATCGACTTCACAGCACGTTTTTGCATGTTTTAAATAGTAGAAATACACATTTAATTTTCTAAGAAATTGTTATTCGGTTTGCTATTATGGTTTCAGGGTTTGGTACCCAGCCAATACTTTTATTATTTTGCATTCAGTATGTGAATTAAATATATTTTTCCAGAGATGATCATGGCTTCAGTCCACTTCACTGGTCCTGCAAGGAGGGACACATCAAGCTGGTGGAAATGCTGATTCAGAGGGGTGCTCGAATCAATGCCACCAACCGCGGGGATGATATTCCCCTTCATCTTGCCGCAGCCCATGGCCACCGTACTATTGTGCAACTTGTAAGTTTAATATTGGTTCAAAAAAATTATGTTCCACCCCTAAGGTATGATTTCCCTAAAAAAGTCAAACAAAATAACTTCTCATGTATAATATTGTTTTTTTTTTTTTTAGTTATTGCAATACCGGGCTGATGTGAACTTTATAAATGAGCATGGCAACACTCCCCTTCATTACGCTTGTTTCTGGGGCTATGGACCCATTGCTGAGGATTTGGTCGCTGCGGGTGCCTTTGTGTCTCTTGCCAACAAGGATGGGGACACGCCACTGGATAAAGCCAGGGGACAACTGTCACACAGGTAGGTTAATCTCTTTGTAGATGACTGAAAATTATTTAAATCCATTAGTCGTAAATATTTTTTTATAGTGCTATCCTTGACTTTTGAAAATAGAACTACGCATGGAATTCATAATTTTTTATTATGTTTTCTATTTTTATTTGTACAATAAATTGTACAGCAGCGCCCTTGAGGTGATTTTTCATAAAAATGGTGTAATACAAATTATCCTATTATTATTTCTGTGGAACCTCTATGGAACAGAACATCAAACACACACAATTTAGGTCTCATATTTTACGGTATAACGCTTAGGAAATTTGGCTCGGCTACCCTACTACAGTATTTTGCAAATAAGTCTTTCGATCCAGTGTTTTTTAATAATATTATGATATCAACAGTTCACTCACAGCAATATAATATAAATATAAATTATTTTTAGCTTTATCAATTTATAAACAAATATTATTTTTCTGCAATCACATCTCATTGTTTATTACTACCAAATACATTATTTTCTTAATAGTTAAATGCTGTCAATAAAATTAACTGAGTTTCAATCTAGAATCTGCATGGAATAAATAATTGTAATTTTGTCGACTCTCCTTCACCACACGAAGAAGTGGTCCATGTGAAATTAACAAGAGCATTTAGAAAACTTGTCTTTGACGTTGCAGACTCAACGAATTGGCCGTGGAGGCCGGGCAAGACTTGAAGAAGATAAACTTCAAAGACCAGTCCTGGTTGGGTTTGAAAACCAGAAGTCGGGATGCCACCCTGTCCAGGCATAAGGGAATCAACATCAGCGAGCTGGCCCTGCACATCCGCATTGCCACCACCCCTTCAGGTAAATATGCCCTGCGAATCGGCATTACTTCCATGCGATTGCTGCCATTGTTGTTGATACCTTGGTAGTCTGCATAGGTCCCAGCTTCCACAAGCACTCGGCCATTACAGGCCCTTTGTGCTATCTCCCGTGTTGCACCTTGTTCCTTAGACAGTAGCTCAGTCCTTTTAAATGAAGTTTGTCAGATGATATTCATAGCTCGTGATGGAAGCGGTGTTGCAAGCTGAAAGTAGTTGCGTTAAGTTAGAAATTCCACACTTTATTTTTATTTTTTATGTAACACCTCACAAGAGTGCGGAGCACATACAGAGGAATTATATTGCCACCCGGTTGGGCAACGTCATGAGGTAGGTCAAGGAGGGGGCTGTAGAAAGGGATTTGTTGTATGAGGAAAGACAGATGCCAGTAGCTTGTTCCACATACGAGCCGACTTACATAAAAACAAGTTGGCGAAACGACCCGTTCTCATGAAGCCAACATCAACTGTGAACGGGTGTTCCGCTCGTGTTTGTCGAGTTTCACTCATGTGCACTGGTGCATAGGAGATCAACGGTGCTATCTCCTTTGAACAGGCTCCATTGAAATATCTGTAAAACAGACTCAGCATACCTACGTTGCGTCTGTGCATGGAGATGGCAATTGGTCTGTTAACAATGGATTGTCAGTCAGGCAAACCGCCCTCCTTTGCACAGAATCAAGCAGGTTTATTAAGTATTTGGGAGCTCCAGTCCAGAGTTGGTTTTCAAATTCAACTGTTGGACGTAATTGAGATTTGTATAAGATGTGAAAAGATGTGCAAATCATGACACTAGGGCTCACTGTTCAGGAGTTTAGAGAGACATAATAACATCTTGAAGAAGTGCTACTTTGTGTATTAGGTAAATATTCTCACTATGGTTTGTATTCACTCTACACCAATTAATGTTTCTTTCTAAATGCACTTTCAGGGGAGACATGGCGTGGCCGGTGGCAGAAGAATGATATTGTAGCGAAGATCCTGGCCCTGAGGGAGTGCACTCCGCGCATCCAGCGAGACTTCAACGAAGAGTTCCCCAAGCTGCGCATCTTCTCACATCCCAACATTTTACCAGTGGTAGGTTCCCTTAAAGTTGAAAAGTATTCAATGTGTTGTTAGTCCATACAGGTCTTCTTTGACTGCAGTTAAAGTAGCAAACTAACTGACTCAACATGAACTGACCCGACTCAAGTATTTGATTCATTTGAACATGCTAACATCTTCTTCGGGCATCCCCGACTTCTTCTACCATTCACTTTCATGTCTATATTCTCCTTTTACTCTTTTCTTCGTTCGTCCATTCCACATTTCCAAACCATCTAAGCTTCCCTTTCTTAATCTCATTCATTAGCTTTGGATTGTTTCCATATCTCCACATTTGTAACTCGGTCAATCACGATTATCTTACAAACGGATTGCGATCTTTGGAGCACAGACTTCAGGTGGAAATGCTGTCCTTGTTACACCAGTATTTTAATGGAAGATGCTCTGAGGAACTAGCGTCATTGATCCCTTCGGCATCGGTGCATAGTCGGGAAACACGCCATACGCGCGCCCAACTTTTGCACACGGTTGACATTTGTCACATGAGAACGGGTCGCTTCTACGACTCATTCTTGTGTTCAACAGCTCAGCTTTGGAATGATCTGCCGGCCTCTGTGTTTCCTCCCTCCTACAACATGGGTCTCTTCAACTCCCGAGTTCACTCCATTCTATCCTCTAAAAGACCCTCCACACAGCATCCCCAAAGATGATATAGGCCTTGAGGAAAATTATTTCCCTCAGAGCCTCTTATGTGGAGTTACTGTAAAAAAAAAACACAGTTTTACCATACATGTCTCAGTGATCTCATTTATACAGCATTTACTCTACTTTCACTCTTCCTTTGCAAGTTACATGCTTCACTGCCATACAACAGGGTCGGTATCAGCACTCCATTGTGAACTGTACACAGCTTATTACCTCAAAAATCAATCATCATAATGTTTATTTTTCAGGTTGGATGCTGCGTAGCACCCCCATCCCTGGTGGTGATCAGCCAGCATATGGCGTGGGGCTCCCTGTATGGCCTGCTGCACTCGAGCGGGGGCACCCGGGGGGTGGTGCTCGACGCAGGGCAGGCGGTGCGGCTGGCTAGCGACGTGGCGCGTGGCATGGCCTTCCTGCACTCACTGCAGAGAGACAAGACAGTGCCCGCCTACCACCTCAGCAGCAAACACATCATGGTAGGAACCACACTCTACTCTTCGTCCCTGACTTTTGATGACCTCCGTAGCGTAAAAACGTTGCAACTTCCATTACTGTGTAGTATAAAAATACTGTTACAAGGGTTTTTCATTTCATCCATTTTTGGAGAAAATGAGTTGTGGGAGCTTAGCATGTAACATCAATAACAAGAGCAATCAGTAGGATAAATTTTGCTGTTGACATTTCGACCCCTCCTACGTAAAGTATTGTAACTTCAAAATTGGAACTTTATAGGAGAGTGGTTTAAAAAGACAGAAGCTTGGTGTAAGTTGGTAAGTTGAGATTTTGATCGTTTTGCACCAAATTTGGTACGTAATTGACAGTGAAGGCCCCAAATTTGGTACAAAATAATCAAAAACTCGACTTGCACTGAACTTCTGTCTCTTTAAACCACTCTCCTGTAAAGTTCGGATTTTGAATATATAATACATTATGTAGTAAGGGTCGATTTGTTTATTGATAAATGAATCAGGATAAAAAATGCCTTACAATGGCAACACTGAGCAATGAAATTTTACAAAACCGATTTTATGAATTATTTTAGGCATTTGCTGATTTTTTTTTACCAATGGTTGTCTGCTCAGTAGTCCTCGATTTGGCACAAGGTCGTAAGTCTTGGACTTGTATAGATGATTTGTATAAACCTAGAATGTTGGTGCGGATGGATTATGAACTCCCTAGATGAAACACTTGTTTACTGGTTATATTTCTTTCATACATTAATGAGGCCTTAACGGGGAGAGGGACGTCGGAGATTTATTAATTCAAAATAATGATAATATTATTGTGCAATACGATAAACATGGTGTTTTTAAAGAGAAAAATATTTATTACATTTTTTTTTAATTTGCATGGGCTTAGCATTTATCAAAATATAATCAGAAATATTATACATTTCTGACCGTTCTACGCATGTTTTACAAAAACATTTAAAAAGTTGAATATCCTTAAAAATGCTGTGAAGGTTTTTCTGTAACTTGTCGATAAGGTAAATTAAAAAAAAAAAGAACTGTGGTTTAATTTTTTTATGAACACTACGTACCTTTAACGTTTTTTTTTTTTGTAATGCTGATTACAAATCTTTGGTTATGTTTATTTACAAAAAACGCAACGATAAAGGATTAAAAATACTTTTCTCCACTGTATAAATCATATTCGTATTTTAAATATTTTGTAAAATATACAATGGGACGGTCAGAAAAAGTAATATTTCTGATTAGATTTTGATAAATACTAAGCCTATGTAAATTTATAAAATATTTTTCTATTTAAAAACATTATGTTTATCGAATGGCGTAATAATATTATCATTATTTTGAATTAATAAATAATAACTCTCCAACGTCCCTTTCGCCCTTAATCTCTTGCTTTTACAGTAAGTTAGGGACAGCTGTTATTACTGAGAATTTTGTGAGAAAAAGAATGCAGAATAATTGTGTGAACATTATTTAAAAGTATACAACATGACTTGCAGTTAAGGTGAGCTGTCTATATTTTTGGCTGTGTTTGCTGCACTGAGTTAAGAACTAAGATTTACTATATAAGAGTGCAGCCACATGCTAAATCAAAGTAAAATGATTAAAATAATAATCTTGCTATGACACTAAACAATGGTCGTTAGCCATTACCCGTGATATTCTAAATAACTATCGGAACTCTGTTTCTCTAAGTTAAAATCTGTCAGCGTTCAGCAAAATACAGGCTGTGCAAGTTGATAGGTGTGACAGTGGACAAGCTTATCTGGGGAGCGAACGAGCCCGGTATTTTAGAGATATTGTTTCGATGTCAAATGCAATTGTCGTGCTCACTCATGTTGATTTAAGTCTTTTATCGTGCCGATCTTGGCTGGGGCCTCTGGATTCATTCTTACGAGGATGTCTTCAATTTTATTAGATGTGATTTTCTTATGTAATAGAAATGGTATTTTTCAGATTGATGAGGACCTGACGGCGCGCATCAACATGGCGGACGCTAAGTTCTCGTTCCAGGAGAAGGCGCGCGTGTACGAGCCAGCGTGGATGGCCCCGGAGGCGCTGCAGAAGCCAGCTGTCAAGAGGAACTGGGAGGCGGCGGACATGTGGAGCTTCGCTATCTTGCTCTGGGAGCTCGCCACCAGAGAGGTTGGTGTACTTCAATACATACACCGAGGAGTTAAATCAATCTTTATCATTTGCCATTCCATGATTTTTGCCAAAGTTTTGGACACAACCCTTAATAGATATAATATATATACACAAATGGATAAGTATTTTTAAGCAGAACATAAGTTACTATTACGGGCTTATGTTAAATGCCTCTCTGTTGGGAGTGATCTTAGGCCCTTCGTACACAAGGCGACGCAAGTATCCAATACTCAGTGACTCGAGTATCTTCGCGACTACCGCAATACATCTGCAAGGAGTTTCGTGCACGGGGACACGTCGCTGACATTTTGTCGACTCGTCGGCGACGTCAGTCTCCAGCGACCAGTTTACCGAGGTCTTTGCCACTAAGTCACTGAGACTTTATATATGTTTGTTTCAAAATGCGATATTACTTATATATTTTGTGATTTTTTTGTCACAATGCGGTGTTTTAGATCAATAGCAAGATAATGAGGTGATTTTTCACAAAAACGGCGCTATGCAAATCATCCAATTATTATTATTATTATTATTATAATATGTATCTTTGTCTCTCGGTACATGCAATCCTATTTTTATACTTACTTTTACCTGGATTATAAAACTTCCATATAATTAATAGTTTATTTATTTTATTTTACCTTTTTTAAATTATTATTTTCATTTATAGAATTAGACTTACATATAATATATGTATATTTTTAATCTTCTGTTAACATAAAGGAAATTTTTATGACTGTATTTAACCTTATTATATAATTTATGTACCTCCAACGTCTGTCTGGACAGTCACTTTCCCAGTGAGACAGGCATCAAATAATCCATTAGAATTATGTTTTATCTTGATAAATAATTAAAATAAAGTATTTTTGGTGGCAACACGGGTCTCGAGATTTCAGTAGCATTGTGTACGGAGGGCATTTATTATCTAACAATAATCTAACATTCTAACACGAAGATCACTTTCAAGACAGTATAGACGGTATACTCCAAATGGACAGACATTTGAGCTTAAGGCGATATAACCATCCACAACGGAAAAATAGTCATTTTTGAAACGAATTCTAGACGTGTCGACTCTTTTCCACAAAAAAACATAAATTGATTTTAAAAGATTGTTATTTTATTTAGCATAGTAAGTTTGAAAAATTATAAATATATTTTTATGTAATAAAGTTCTTCCGTTGGTCGTTGCGCAGATTTTTACATTTTCAAACGAACGTTTGTTATAAAACACATATTTCGTATCACCTAATGATACTACATTATCTCCTCTCAATTTGTCTATTTATTTACGCACGTACTAATCGATATATTTCAGATTTTTTTACTCACCCACTGTGCTTAGATATTATTAAATAATTTGACATATTTAGAAAAAAAAATAATAATTGAAAAAGTGCAATATTTTAATAAATTTACGAACTCGCATTTTCCTATTTTATCTAGTTAGCGCGATACTTATCTACACTGGTCAAATTGCCATTAGCTGCCCAGAGGCGGCAGCGGGTAGAAGTGTCTTCGCGGCGCTCTGATTAGCAACATTTTTTACGAATTATTTGGTTAAAAATTGACAGAAAAAGACGAAATGAGAAATTTTTCATCAGAAAACACAAGTCACAATATCAAAAACATTTGTGGAATTAATATTTTGTAGAAAAACATTGATTAGCGATATATTTAATAATGCATGTAGCTTATATGTACAAGTATAGGGTAGTCCGAACGAATCAATGGTATTCACTCAGATTTTTTACTATTGCAAAAATATTAAACGGAAATAAACAGATATTGACATTTTTATTTTTTTGACACTTTTAGTTATTTACAGTATTGCGGGCTGTGGACGCATTTGCGCACCGATGTGTGAAATTTTTTTACTTTTTCTATAAGTGAGTTTAGGTAAGCACTAACCGGCTAGCCTAGCTAAGCAATTTACTGGTGCATTTCTTCCATTTATGGATATGATTGTCTGAAAATACGAGTTTTAAGTTTAGTTCTGAATTCTGTCGAGTCTTTGATCATTCAAATCATGCCAGAGTGGAAGATACTCTCAGTTTCGCCCTGGTGAAAGACCACCATTCAGAATTGAAACGTTGCTTGAAATGGCTTTTAGCCGTGTTTGGTGACCAGATCTGAATAGCCAGGTATTTCCCCACCTCCCTCTTCCCCTTCTCCTTCCCCTCCCCAATGCCTTCAGCCTCACAACATTCCCCAATTGGGAATGCCAGTCTCACTGGCTCCAGACGGTTGGAAACAGTTGGGACTCTTGTGCGGTATTCATATAAAAAAAAATCATTCATTCCTCATTATATAGTAATAAGTTATAATGAGGAATAACAGGGACAAATAACAGTGACTGATGGTAAGCAACTCGAACCGCTACTAATTATAAAAGGGCTGATTAAAGGTGCTTCTGATGAAGACCTATTGAAGTCTCTAGAATCCCAAAATAAAGGATGTGAACTAGACTTCAAACAAAAACTCAGAATTAAATATAAAAAAAATCATAGGAACAAACTACTGTGCAACGTTGTCCTTGAAGCGTCACCAAAAAATTGGAAATCTTTGATAAATGCTGGACGAGTAAACGTAGGATATCAACGTCTTGTAGTAGAAGATCAATCACCGGTGATGCAATGCTACCAATGCCTGTGTTTTGGTCACACCCAACGTTTTTGTACAGAGAAGATAACTTGCTTTCACTGTGGAGAAAGTCATAAATATGACACATGTCCCAACAAGGCGAAAGAACCAACGTGCTCAAATTGCACCGGAGTTTCAAGAACCCACCGGGCAACAAATCCAGATTGCCCACTTTGGAAGCTGATGGATGAGCGCTTCAGAGAAAGGATAGACTACGTGGGACACTGCTAAAGGCAACTTCAAGGAAAAAAAATGTTTCAATATACAAGAATACATCACTAAAAGCTCCTGTATGCGTATTATGTACATGAATGCTAGAAGCATTAGAAACAAAATTGACGAAATTGAAGAAACTCTAAAAAACATTTCAGAAACAGTTCATATTCTCGTAATCACGGAAACCTGGCTACGTAAAGGAGAGGAAACTTTTTTCAATATTGCCGACTACTCTGGAAATTTTGTTTCCCGTGAGATGGACAGAGGAGGAGGAGTCGCCATTTACATGCATAATACACTCGACAATAAAAAAATCGAAGAATGCGGCAGTGAAAATACCTTTCTAGGAATTAGGATTACGGCAAAAAATATTAAACCTCTAAATCTGTATGTTTTTTACCGAAAGCCGAACTCAAATATAACAGACTTCTTTGACTCTTTAGAAATAATATTAAATAAAAACAAACAAGACACATTACTTATTGGAGATTTCAATATCGATATTTCAAAAGACACTGATATTGCACGGAAATATATTCACACCTTGAAATCGTATAACTTTTATGTATGTAACACAATATTTCCCACAAGAGTAACTAACAACACCAGTTCGCTAATAGACCACATAATTACAAATAGGACAAATAGTTCCGGAAAAATCTCAAATATTGATGATCCCCTTAGTGACCATAATATACTTATATTGGATTATGAAAATTCCCTAAAAAACCTCCCCAATAACAGATCCGCAAGAAACCTATCAAATGCTTACAAAATAAATTATCAAAAATTAAATAACACACTTAAAACTTGTAAATTTACCCATTCGTCTGACGATGTAAACAAAAATTATAATAACTTCACTGACTATCTCCAAAATGTTATGAATTCGTGTAAAACAAAACTAAAAACTAATATAGGAGACAAAAGACCTAACAATACTCCATGGTTTGATGCAGAACTTGATAGGCTGATTAAAAAACGAAATAGCATATTTAAACTTTGGAAACGAAATCAAGGAAGTATTCCTTTGACAACAGAAAAAAATAAAGCTCGTAATACTGTCACCAACTATAGAAGATATATTAAAACTAAGTATTATACGAATTTGCTTAATGAAAACATGAATAAGCCACAACGAACATGGAAAACAATTAACTCCATTATATCAAATAGCTCCCGAAACCCAACAATAGCTTGTAAATTGCTAGTCATAAATGACGAAGAAGTAAAAGAACCAAAGGAGATTGCAACCGCTTTCAACACATATTTTCTCTCAGTTGGGGAGAGTCTCGCATCAGTCATAAAAACTTCAAAAACTGATTTAAATACCATCTACACGGCACCTCAAGCAAAACAATCTTTTAACATGATCAGGACAAATAAAACAGAAATCTTACGGATCATATCCAACCTCAAATCTAAAGCGGCAGCTGGTTCCGATGGTATAACCTCTCTCCTTCTCAAAAACTGCAAGGAGGAACTGGTGGATGACCTCGTATTCTTAATAAATCTCTCTCTGTCAAAAGGTATCTTTCCAGACAAACTAAAAGTTGCAAAAATTATTCCTATACATAAAGACGAATGTAAAAAAAATGTCCAAAATTATCGTCCAATCTCTATACTTCCAGCTATCTCCAAAATTTTTGAATGTGTCATCAAAGAAAGACTATTGAAATATCTCGAACAAAACAAAATTCTCACCTCAAAACAATACGGTTTCAGACGACGATCTAACACTAAATGTGCAGCTTTCGATTTCATATCAAATCTGCAGAAACATATTGACCATGGAGATTTTACAGCGGCAATATTTATTGATCTAAAGAAGGCGTTTGACACGGTGGACCATAACGTATTGATCGAAAAACTGAAACATTTGGGTATTGTTGGTACTCCTCTGGAACTTTTCAGATCTTACCTATCAAATCGCTTTTCGGCAGTAGAACTGGGTGGAGAAATGAGTGAATTGGGTGAAATAACATGTGGAGTGCCACAGGGATCAATTCTTGGACCGTTGCTATTTCTAATATATGTTAATGACATAACAAAGTGGGGCATTAAAGGAACTCTTCAACTTTATGCGGACGATACTGTAATTTTTTATAACAAAAAAAACCTAGCGGAACTTGAAATGGAAATGAATGCCGATGTTTCCCATCTCACAACCTGGTTGAGAATAAATAAACTGACCCTTAACGTAAAAAAACGCATTATTTACTATTCGGCAACAAGAAAAATTCCAGCCTCGATATCAAAATTGGTGACAACTGCCTCGAAAAGAAAACGACAACAAAATATTTGGGCCTTATAGTAGATTCTCAACTCTCGTGGGATCTCCACATAAATCATGTAAAGGAGAAAATTACCCCCATAACTGGTGTGCTATATAGACTTCAAGGATTACTACCCATTCCGTTACTAACTGCAGTATATTACGCCATGGTACATTCACACATTTCCTATCTCTGCTGTATCTGGGGCTTTGCCTCGAAGAAATTGATTGCTGATCTGCAGGTGGTTCAAAACCGAGCCCTCAGAAATGTTTTTGGACTTCCATGGGACACTCATGTCAGGGACATCTACTCAGTTTCCGGTATCCTTCCAATCACGATCCTTCCTAAGTATGAAATCACCAGCACCATCCTACAAATTACTCAACAATCAACTCACACTAACGTCAAGCCACTTTACAATCAAGACATCCACAACCACAATACTCGAAATAACAATAAAATCCGCATTCCTCAAACACACACTACAAAATATGGAATAAAATCTTTAAACTACATTGCCTACACACTTTATAATTCGCTTCCAGATATGTACAAAACCATCCAGAAAAATAAAAAATCCCAAAATGATGGTATAAAGGAATACTTTTTAAGGATTTTTAAAAATGAAAATCAGTAAATCCATATTTGTATATTTTGTTGTTCCCTTATATGTTTTCTCTTGTGTGTTGTTCTATTTAACTTGGCCTTATAAAATTATTTCTGTCTGTATGTGAAACTTCTATTTTTGATATTTTGCTGTCAATGTAAAATTGTATGTACTATCTCCTACTTATGTATTGTAAATTCCTCCCGTCCTAAAATGAGTTTTGAAACTCATCGGGATTGCTTTAGCAAGAAATAAATATATAAAAAAAAAAAAAAAAGTTTTCATTATGTAGTAACGGGTTTTGCGATTTTGTTTTCTTTTGAAAGGGAAGTCTTATTTCATTTCTTCTTCCTGTAGAATGGTTATGTCTGTGTTGATGTTTATTAATTTTTTTTTGAATTTTCAAGAATTCAAAATTTTGATGGATTTTTATTTGCACAAATGCACACGTGCGATGCAAACCTTGAGCCCTGTATAGCTCGTCTATTCTAAATAAATCATAATCCCAAAAATGAACTCCAGGACATTTTTTTTCACAAGTTAGTTTTCATAGTTAAAATAATTTTCAATTTTTCAAAGCCCGCACAAATCTCTAAATCTATGACCGGTCGGTTTTGATAAGTTTTGAGGTATGTCAAAACAAAGATGAGCTTCACCGTACATAATTGTTTATTCTATTCATGGTAAACCATAAGTAAAAAAGTATGTACCTTTTTAGAAACTTCAACTCTAAGAATAATAATAGTATTGAGTATTAACATTATTATAATATCCGTATTGATAATTGGTTTGATCGTGAATACCCTAATTTCTTTCATGAAATTAAGCTAAAATTATGCCAAAACTAAACAAATACGTATTTAAAATACAAAACAAAAGCGAAAAATATTTTTTTCATACTAATTCAAAAACTGTTTATATTAATTAAATTAGCCAAAAACATACGACCTGTTTCAAAATATGACTGCCTTAGAGCACACTTATTATTTTTATAATATTCATATCCAAAATCCAAAATGGCGGAATTAAATAAAGTGTAAAATATGAAATCTTCGATTGCTTGTCATTTAATATATTTTTTATTTTTATTTTAAACAATAAAATTATTTTTTACATAATATGCATGTTTCTTGATTTAATGATAATATCCGCTATCAAAAAAACAGTTTTGTTTAGTTTTGCTATTTGGAAAACAACAAATAAATTGACATAACTTGTAAGGGAGAGTCGAAAATATCCGAACCCGTCCGTTGAAATACTATACGAGATAAAGCAGGAACAAACTTGACGTATTCAAATGTTTTGTGGGTTTTGGCTATAGCTTTTTTGTACCTGAACGTACGGGATACGGCTTGTTGCGTTCGGCCGATAATATAGCAGCCGTATTGCGTACGTTCGTATGGGTAGGGCGGTGAATATTGTTATTATTATTTTTCTTTTAAAATAATATTATCATATGTATTGTTTTTTAATATAAATATTTATTATCAAATCAAAAAACTTTCTTCTTAGTTTCACTATTTGTAAAATTAACAACAACAAAAATGTACTTTCCTGCTTTTCCATTTTGAATGTAGGTACATATTATTCCAAATTTTGTATGAAATAAATCGCGGTAGATGCATAATACTATATATTTGATTATTTTCCTGTTTACGCACTTCCATGCCCAAGACCCAAATGACAAATTATTCGGTAAAAATGCTGGAACCTAGGATTCATCAATAATTTCATTGGAACCACACTGTACAATACGTTGACTCGCGAGACAGGAGTAAACCGTAGTGTCGCCATCTCCCGCCGAGTGTGACAACCGCTTTTGACGGAAACATGAATTTTAGCTGGGTGGTTATACGGCCTTAACCGTAATAGTAACTACATAATGTTTTACTTACTAAAAAAACCATCCAGTGGTATATCAACTATGTATTACTAGAGGCCTGAAAATTTCGCATTTGCGATTATGTGAGTTTTTACATGAAATTTTTTATTTCTATGCAAATTTTACCATTTACCAATAATGTGAAATTTCATATTGCTCACGCGATATTCTTGTATGTATTTAAAAAAAAGAAGTTATATTGTACTTCAAAATATTTCATTCTCTACGGTTTTGACAAGCTCGAATAGCCATGAAACGTAGCTAAATTCGTGTTAAAACCGCTGCGTACTGTTATTCATTTTTCGATTTTCAAATAAATATATGTATATATATATAATAGCAATTTTTTTTTTTATTAAATGATTTTAAAAAAATATATAGAACTTTGTTGCAAAATACCACAAAGGGAACATAACATTACCTTTGTTGCAAAATATCACCGTTTTTGCAGAAAAATCACTCCAATTTTCCAAAAATAAAGCGAATTTCTCCGAAAATAACGCTAATTGCACAAAATAACACGAATTCCGCCAAACATGATACGAATTTTTCAGGTATTAATATTGAGTGTTCAATATTTTCCATGGAAAAATGTTTTTTTGAAAAGGTTTATTATCGTGATCAATTTTTGGGGTATTATGCTGTGGTGCGCCTCCTCTTCTTTTAGCCAACGTTTCAGACAGCCTTGCAGTATCCATCATCGGGGCTGATATAGTTTATTATGTGATATTTACGTCTCCCGGAATAAGGAGTCTTCAAAATGTGATTAAAAGTGTGCATAGCGTATTTTAGACTTGTTGCATAAAGACAGTCTCCAATTATTGAGTTTTCTCATGATGAATTTATTTTTCCATGGGAAGTAGTTTATACAATCAGCAGACATTGGAATTATTTTAGTTTTGTTTGCGACATGGCTTCTCTGGATTTTAACATTATTTTCTTGTTGAACAATTGAAAAATAAGGAATATTTGTGTCGTATTTTTTAAAGGTAAAATAGATATTTCATAGCTCCAAAGTTCATGATGAAAATAGTTGTGTTGATGTATAAATTCTAGATAAAATAAACTGGTAAAATTTCATGACACCGGATCTTACTGTTTGAGAGTTTTTGCCGCTTCAGTTGGATGACAAACAGATTTTTGTATTATTGTAAAGATTATTTAAAATAGGGTAATATTCTACTAAAAATCTGTTGATATTTTACATACATGTTTATTTGATGGGTACACTTATTTAATTGGTATGGCAACATTGTATAATTGATAGGAATCCGCTGTCCCAAGCATTACGGCTATGGCCACAAAAACATACTTTCGATTACTGTCATAAGTTGTCACTGTTAGTGTCACAGATGTTATATTACATTTGCCATCATTCAACAGAACAGAGAAAGCTCTTGATATGATACAATATTAATAACTGGAATGATTTTCATTGATGGAGTATTATTATTATAAGCCATTTCATAATGAAACCTAAATTAGAGGGCTAAAAAGTATGAGCAGGAACAGCCTAACCACATTTTAATCTAGTATTTAATATCTGATTTGACAACCACAAGAAACATTCAATTTAATTTGACACTATCACTACTTTTACTATGAATAATGGTAAAAAATACGCCATACTGTTATCTAACATCTAAAAATATCCTTACTGGAATTACATTTACAAGCTATATACTCAATAAAAATTGGGTTGTTTTTCCATTCCACAGTGTTACATACATATGCACTTTTTGTAGACTTAAGACCTATAAACGAATATATTAGATTTATCACAAATTTACCAATACATCAAGTAAACCCATAAAAAAATAGATTTGTAAAAATTTCACTATTACATACTTTTAGTCGGAAGTTACGGTAGACGTGGCTTATTCGTTTTTGTCATTAAATTGTTGGCAATTTTCAATGTTCTCTTCATTGGTTTTCAGCTTTCCCTCGGCTATTGATATTTGGTTTCTCATTTGCAGCACGGAAATTTCGTGCTCGAGAGCCGCTATCTTCTGCGAGTCCTCGGCGAACCGAATATTTGACAGCATTTGCTCGTAATCATTTTTGCTGGACAAATCTATGTATTTTTGCTCCTTTTCCTTTTGTTTATTAAGCAGGTCTCTTATTTTACGCTGGGAAGCCTCCAGTTCGTCTTTCAACACTTTCTTTTCATCATCCTGTCTTCGAAGCTGATTAGTTGAAACCTGCACCTGTGACTCTAACTCCATAACTTTGAGCTGAAGGTCCTTCAATTCTGTTCTGGTTTCCGTTTCACGAATGCGAGAGGTCATCAGTTCCTCTTCGAGACGTTGCGTGTCCACAGTTCTGTTTTCCCAGGCGCGCATGATCTTTTTAGGAGTACTCAATACGCCCGTGTTGGCGTGGGACCGATTCTCCTGCCTGTGTTCCTGCAAGTGTTTCATCCACATTTCAGAAAGTTCGGCAACCCTTTGCTTGAGTTCCTTTAAGGAAAGGTTGGCTTCAGCTTCTCTGAGCTTTACGGCAATTAACTCTTCTTGCAAGTGTGCCACTGAATTGTCTACGACCGATTCGTGGAGTGTTTTTTTATCTTGTTCGAGTTCATTGATGCGATTTTTGAGTTCTCTAATTGTGGCTTCATTCTCGGCTTCGCAGAGTCTTACCTTGACTAGTTCCTCCTGAAGACAGACTACCATATTTTCGTCACCAGTTTGATGGCTCGTTGAGGGTTCGTGCGGGTCTGCCTCTACTGGGTGTTGCACCTTTAGAGCGGTCAGTTTCTTCTCTGCTTTGGCGAGCTGTCTCTGCAGTTGTATCTGTGATTCCCCTCGGATCTGCGCCTCCATCACGGCCACTTCGGCTAGTCGGGCGGACAGTTCGGCTCCTTCCTTCTCCAGCGTCTCAACCTGTGTCATCAATGTGGCATTCTCCTCACGCAAGCGGCTCAATTCTGACGCCATTTTAAATTCTGTAAAGAAGCAAAGGCACAGTGTCATGTTCTAATTTTATTTTATTTCAGGTTCCGTTTGCTGATCTGTCTCCCATGGAGTGTGGAATGAAGATAGCGCTGGAAGGATTGAGGATCACCATTGGGCCTGGGATCGCCCCGCATATCTCCAAGCTGATTAAGATATGCATGAACGAGGACTCCGGCAAGAGACCGACCTTCGACATGATAATCCCAATCTTGGAAAAGATGAAGCGCTAACTTTCCAACCGCTTGTGTTCGTACAAAGTTTATTCAAAGATTAACAAATCGTGACAAATAAGTGCCTTATCTATTAATGTAACACTAAAAATTGACTTACGCAACTAATGCATCGTTAAAATTAATTTGCGCTTGATATTTTTTTAATGATTTTCGTGTTGTTTCCATAAACATAACATTTGTTATACAAAAATTTATGATAGGCACTTATGTTTCAGTCGAAGCAGAATCTCATAGCAATGAGTCCAATATATTTTTATTAATTAAATTAAAAAAGGTGCCATATCCCTGCAATATGTAGTGTGAATGTGAAGTTGCTTGAAGGATGATAATAAATAATTTATTTATATTTATACAGATTTTAACGGTATTCTCGAATGTTCTGAACATAATAAATAATTACTTCTAACATAAGCTAAGATTGTAACCCAGTATTCATATAAGTTCATAAATACAACATATCTTTTATTACTAATTTTCTACCTCCGATATCATGATCTTTATGCGCCCATATTTCCCACAGTAATTCAGAAAATGATGCAATATTGCGTGCTGTAAAAAAAGCCTACAAGGAAAAGTGCCTTTGTATTTCATTGCTGTGTAGAATATAGAATAATAGGTGTACATGTCATGTGCCCTGTAAGTGCCTAAATGTTTACATATTGTTGTTATTTTTTTTAACAAATTGTATTGACGTTTTTACATTGTGTATATTATGATAATAGAAGTACTAATAATATTTTAGTTGTATGTTTCTAATTTGTCAATTTATTTTTTATTAAATTACATGTATACTAAATAATGTTTTTTTTCTTTATCCGAACGATGTATGAATACTTAATTGCTATATTTGTTTGGCAAAACCAAATAAGACAAAATCACTATTAACACGTTGACTGCTGACAACGCAGCTCACGCGTTCATACAAAACAAATGTGTGCAGTGTCTCTGGTTCATTTGACACTCTCCCATTTATAAAGCATGGTTCACATGGGACAGGTCAACACTGATATTTTATATTAATGGTACTTACTTTTAAAAAAAAATCAGTTCTTAAAGGTAAAATATTTCAGCAGCGAATGTGTTAAAAGAAATTATAACTACAAACCGGTGATTACAATTCTCAGATTATAGTTCTTGATGAGACATAGAGGAAAACCACAAGCCAAGCAAAAAAAAGTCTTCTGTATTTCCATTTCAAAACGGTATAGCATAAAACATGGAAGCATGAAAAAGTCACGAGGTGGACAAATTTCACTATGCATACTCGTAATGAATTATTAAAAAAAAAATGCACATTCAATTATTTATGTCAGTTTTATCAATATTTCAATTAAATATTTGTATGCTTCACACTATTTTTGTAGTATTTATTTAGAATATTTTCGGGGAAAAAGAAATTCTGGTTGTGGCGGACAGGTGTTGAAGACGCTATTTAGGTTGGCTGAGGATCATGAGAGGTATGGCAGGTTGGTCACTAAGCCAAGAAAAATACTACGAAAAAATCAATTTTTATCAGACATACCTGTCAAAAATGCTTAGGAGCTAATGACTTCACAGTGTCTAATGATTTCCTTAAGCTTATATACGAGATCTTCTAGCTGAGACTCGTTGCACACGAAGACCACATCTTCATCAGGACATTCTGTTTTCAACGTAATAGTGTACTGAAGGGTATTGACATTCTCCAATTCAGATGTGTTCACAGCAAAGTCTAGCCTCCATTCAACGTCTACAATATGAGGCAAGTGACTTCCGAGATTTCCTAATTGCCTTTGCAAAGTATTCAGCTCTACTTTTTTATCTTCCAACATGATTTTTTAATAGTCTTAAATTTCGTAAAATTGTGATCTCGTCCATAAATGATAAAAAGTAAACACCAATAAGATTTTATCAACCTATAGTGGCGTGGGCGGTTATATTGATATATTAATAATCATAAAACTACACGGTTTTTACCAATATTGAACGAAATTGTACGTCTTATCGGATTTTGACACAAGGAGTATTTTATTTGTTGTCTATTGATTAAAATCCATAGACATTTTGGATAAACCGATTACCTAAAACTGTGGGGCGTGGAGGATAAATAAGTACTTTAATGCGTTTGACCAGAGAGCAAAACTTAAAGTGACATGTAAACAACTGGAATGGCAACACGTCTTCAAACTTCAAACGTCAAAAACAGGCCCATATTTAATGAGGTGACGTTATTGAAAATTTTGCCGCTAAAGTTTTCGTGATAATTATCGATATGAATTTTTAGTGATTTAGTTTGACATTATTTGAAATGGGATTGAAAATGAACACATAGTTATTTTTTTAAATTTTCTTGTTTATATTTTTATATGTGAATTTACAAACATGGGAACTATGGGCCCCTTATCGGGGCAGGCTATAACTTTAGCGAACAGTATAATCGGCGTTGGAATATTAGCGATGCCCTTCTGCTTCAAACAAGTAAGATATAAATTTACTAAATTATATTCTTTAACATCTTTTTATAGTAAAAAACATGTCTTATTGTATTAAACCGGAAGCAAGATCCCCAAGGCCTGAACACTCCTACACTTATGTTGAAGTCTATTATTTACATAAAAGAAAACTATTTTTTTTAAACAAAATTTTAAGCAAAATCATTGATCCATTATTTTGCCAAGACGCTTTAAAAATATGTATTAATATTTTAGAATGATACGGGTATCTATTTGAAACTTGATATCCATCGGAAAGCACAATCATATTAATGTTTTTCTTTATTTTCAGTGTGGAATTATTTTATCAATGGTAATTTTAATTAGCAGTGGCATGATGTCAAGGTTAGCATGTCATTTCCTGCTTAAATCGGCTATTGTTTCGCGGAGAAGGAATTTTGAAGCATTGGGTAAGTGTGTAACAATTCACGGTTGACAAAAGCTGTATATAATATTGTGTACAGTTTTTACAATGATTCTGGAGGTCACTATAATATATTATATAATTTGAAATAGCAAATTGTTTGTTAAGCAAATTTACAAAAGTTTTTAAGAAAGTTTAGTGTTCTGCCTGCCTAAAAAATATATTTGTTTTTATTAATTGGATTACTGCTTGACATACATAACTAAGCACGCAACTAAAAGTGGAATTCGAATGAACAAACTTTTTTTTATATTTACAAAATTTAAACAAGCGATGCCACCATAGTATGAAAATATTTTTTTTTTATTAATAATATAATGTAAATGGGGTTGAATTATATTTAAATTGGTGTTATTAAATTTTGTAAAAATTTTATACCATTTGTTTTTATAAGTTGATGTATTCTCTGCGGGTTATTTCAATGAGATTAATAATCTACTGTAACAATACAAAAAAAAATTTCAATGATAATAATTGTTTCAATAGATCAACAAAGAGAAACAATAATGACTCAGATAGTTGGATTTTGGAAGTTGCCAATATCTTATTCCAGTATTGTTGGATGTTGAAATCTAAAATACGGGAGATTACAAGTGTAAATCCTGTCTGTCATTATTTATTACTAAGTTTTCATTGTTTTAATTCATATTTTTTAATTTTCCAGCCTATCAAGTGTTCGGCTCAGCGGGAAAGTTTGCAGTGGAAATAGGAATAATAGGATTCTTGATGGGAACCTGTGTGGCGTACTTTGTTGTTGTGGGAGACCTAGGTCCACAGATAATCGCCAAGATGCTGAATCTAAATCAAAGTAGTGCTTTAAGGTAAATAACTAAATCTACTAAATCACTAACTACAAGTTAATGTCGGCGGTCTCCATGCGCAGGTAAATTTTATTTGGTAATTTTGTTTTATTTCACAATTTATTAAATAAAAATATTGTATGTATAGTATGTTTGCGGCACGTTCCAGAGTGGTAGATACTTTCAGTATCGCCCTGGGATAGCTAGATATGGCTTTATCCGTGTTTGGTGACCAGATCTGAATAGTCCGGTACTTTCCAATCTTCCTCTTACAACATACCCCGATTGGGGATGCCATAATCTCACTGGATTTTGGGAGTGGGACAGACGGTTGGGAGCAGTTGGGACTCTTGTGCGATACTCACATAAAAAAAGTTTTTTTTTGTCTTGGCACATTATCAACATATTGCACACCGATACACATTACAATATGCGTGAAAGTTTCCATTACGAGAAACAGATTTAAGTTATATGGTCTCGTTGCATAATAAAGTAATGCTAGTTCATATTCGATGGCATTGTTCGAATTGTACACCAAACGCAGTTGTTTTCTGTCATACTTAAAAAAATGTTGGTACATAATATTTTAAAAAATCCTGTTATTTAGTGAAAGTATCGCCTGCGACTGTACAGGGTCATGGCTGGTAGATACTCTCAGTACTGCCCCGGTGAATTCAATAAAAATCTTTTAAATTAATTCACTGTACTGATAAAAGATAGTGTTTTCAATCACAGATTAAAAAATAATTTTTTTAAAACTGTAAGCATGATGATTATTTTAGTCAATCAATCACTGCTAAATGAAATCTTTTAATGCTGACGTGATAAGGTACACAAGCTCCTGCTTTTACCCAATTTTCATTGAACAGATGTTATTCTGGTACGTTTTCAGGTTTTCACGGTCAAAAGTATTTTCTTGAATAGTTTTTGGGATATTATGCCGTATTGCGCTTTCTCCTTCTGTAGCCAACGTTTTCGACAACGTTACAGAGTCCCATCATCAGGGCAGATGTGAATGAGAAAGGAGGAGGAAGCACAACACGGCATAATATCCTAAAAACAATTCAAGAAAAATAAAAAAGAAAATGTTATTCTATTTGCAGAATAATTTTGAAACCCTACGGAATATTATCTTTCGACATTAATTTATTTTGCAAATATTCTATCAAGAATTCTTGTAATTTATTTACGTAATTCACGTGTAAAGCCTGTAATTAATAATACAGAATTGTTTGCCAAATTCAACATTTATAATATACAGGGTGTAATAGCACGTATCCAACAGATTTTAACCAGCGATTCCTGGTCATATTTGGAGTAAAAAATGTAGATACCATTTAAAAAATATTTTTTTCTGTCACACGTCGCAACACGTAATGCGCTAGGTTATTCCCAGTGGCGATGTGTGATGGTAAAATATTTTTGTTTTTAATTGATAAAAATGTCATCGGACAGTGTAACGGCATCTAAATTTTTTACGCCAAATATGTTCAGGAATCGCTTGTTAAAGTCTATCGGGTATGTGCTGTCACACCCTGTATAACATGAAAAGGGAGTATGTTCAGAGTGCTAAAAACTCCTAGTATCGCCTTGCTTAAAGACCACCATTCAGAATCAAAATGTTGCTTGAATGGGCATTAGCCACGTTTGGTGACCAGGGGGCCATGTTTGTATTTTTTGCTTTAGCTAATGCAGGTTAAATCGGCTATGAATGACAGTTTTCATAAACGCAGCGTCGTCTCTTACTTTTGCGTTACGGATTTGTATCTTAACGTAAACGCAAACTTAACTTGTTAACGCGATACGGACCACCAAACTGTCAAAATGTGTTATTTATGGCCGATTTAACTTGACGCAAAAGATACAGACTTAGGCCCCAGATCTGAAAAGCCAGGTTCTTACCAACCTTCCTACTCCCATTCTCCTTCTCCTCCCGTTCTTAAGCCTCACAACATATTATTATTTAGAGATGCCATAGTCCCACTGGCTTCACACTAAAGAAAAAGTCAATCTGATTTGAGTTTTCCACATGATTCTGGTTGTTAACTGAGCATCCTACTTACGTGTTTCACAAATAATTTTATTATTTTGTCAACAGAACCGGTGTTATGGTCGTCGTCTCCTTGGTGTGTGTCCTACCCCTCGGCCTTCTGCGGAATGTGGACAGCCTTAGTAATGTGTGCGCCGCCACTATCGGATTCTACTTTTGCCTTGTTTTAAAAGTATGACTCGTAGCCATTAATAAATCAAATACATGGTCCTGCTGCTAAGAGCTCTCTTGTAATCTCTCTTTCTGATACATACATTGTTTATAAAAATGAGGGAGAGGTTACAACGGAGCTATCAGCGACCTGCCTTTGCTATAGAATACCTTTAGCGAAGGTTCTACTACTATACTCTTTACCATGATTTATTAAATACATATATATTTTTATTGAAAGTTTTTGATACACGTATTAAAGTACATTTTGAAATGGTGATAAAAATACAAAAAAATATTAAAATATTCCACAAAGGCAAAACCTGTGCGTCGGTATTATAATCATTTTTATCACATTTCTACGGTTTAAATTAGAGTTTCAAATATATAAACATTAAATTAAGGTATGTATTCATTTTCTTTAAAGAATAAATGATAAAAGTTAGAAGCGAAAATAAGAAACATTAAATATGAAACTAAGTTATAGTAAGAAACAAAAAATAACATGACATTAAACAGAATTTACTGTTATTATAACATAAGTATAACATGGTTTCAGTGGGAGTTTTAAAATCAAATATAAGAATTTGGAACTACATAATGTTTTATAAAAGTATATATGTATTGACCGGTCACTGGCTAAGTTGGCATTGTGAGTTCAATTCCTCGGATGGCAGTCCTCCATCACAATACAAGCAACATCTTCCGCTTAGTGTGATAGTAGCGAGACATTTTCAAATATTGTCAGGTTATTTGTAACCCGGGAATGTTTGTATTTCTTTAAAAAAAAAATTTATTTTATTGGTGTAATCAATAATAAGAAAATGAATGTATGGCATTGAACAGTATAATACACTGTTGGTACCAGCAACAGGTGTAAACTCGAGTTAGATGTGGAAGTTTAAAAAACTGATCAATTAAAACAAATACCGTAGAAATACTAATATGTGCAGCTCTTGACGTTTTCCATACATTGAGATGGTAACAAGCTACACTAGCGCCCTCTAGTGGCCTGAGTTGTACGAATTGGGTTTTTCCATACATTTTAATAGATTTTCTGTGAAATATATACTTAATAAATTAAAAAAAAATAAGTATTAGGTGACCCACATATAATTTTACTCCTTTTTTGTTAATGTATATATATTTTTAAAAAATGGGGTATTAGGATTGTATTAACATTTAAAGCCTCGCTGGTCGCGAACTTTCCTAATTGTTTATAAAGAAAATAAAATATTTGTTACAACGGCAACACATTCTGGAAGCCCGGGCGACGGTAGTGTAGCATGTTGCCAGTATTTTGTCATCTGACATTTGATTACACGGGTAGTTTTGTTAAAAACACCTGTTTTACTATAAAGTATTGTACCATATATTTAATTATGAATTTCCAGGTGATTGTAGAAGCTGGAGGGCCTTTATTTTCTGGAGAATGGATGGACAAAGTTGAATATTGGGAGCCTGCTGGAGTTTTGCAATGTTTGCCCATATTTTCAATGGCCCTGTTCTGCCAAACGTAAGTAAATACATATACATAAAAACTGTTATTATGTATTGATACAGACAGGGATCATCGGCGAAGCTCCCAAATGCACTCAGGCCATAGACCCATTGTGTTATCTCCTGTATTTCACCCATATTCGTTCCCTCGGGTTGTCATTGGCTTTTTGGCGATGCCTCCTAAAGTAAAAATGTGTACGATTTCAAAAATATATTTCTTATAAATTTTTTTATTGTTTGCAGACAGCTGTTTGAAATTTACGACACCTTACCGAATGCCACTCTGGAAAAGATGAATTATGTAACAAAAAATGCAGTAAATATATGTTCCATCATGTACGTTCTTGTTGGACTGTTCGGTTATATTGCATTCTGCAATCAGCCCATTTCAGGTAAACAATGGATCAAATAAAGTAGTATCTGCAATATTAACAGTGGCTATGTTTGTTTCCACGCTTTATCACTTCATACCCAAACCAATAAAAAGCATGCAATTAATAATTATCTTCCAATGTAATTAATATTAATATTGCAATGTTATTTTGGTCTCTCTATTCGTGGAAATTAAATACATATGTAAATTATTATTTTTTATCATTGTTAGGTGAATATAAAAGCAAACTGATCCTCACCTTTCTATAAATATCTATAAATTTTGATTATATTAGGCTATCATTTTTGTGTGGAATGACATGTATAAGATATAATCGCCTTTGAGGTGATTTTCTCACGAAAACGGCACTATAGAAATAATCCATTTATTATTATTATTATTATATGCCTTATTTCTGATGGAGAAATAGGGGAGATGATTTGATAGCCAGTCATAATTTAATTTAAATCTGCTGATGATTATTGTTTTGGTTGATTATGTTTCAGGTAACATTTTGCTGAGCTTCAGTCCCACTCTTGCGAGCGATGCTATAAAGATGGGCTTTGTAATGTCCCTCGCCTTTAGTTTTCCGCTCATAATATTTCCCTGCAGAGCCAGCCTCTACTCATTGCTGTATAGAAAGGTAAAACTGCTTTTAATGCCTACTCAGTAAACTCCATATAAATTAATTTTTATATTCTAATGTTCTGTTCTGACTACAAATTGATCTAGACATCGCGAGTTCAAATCCCGGTGTTCACAAATAAATTTAATTTATTTACTGTTATTACACAATAAATTATAATTTATAGTATATTTGTGGGACGTTCCAGAGTGGTACACTCAGCACTAGTGGTAGCACTGAGGAGAGACCATCATTCAGAATAGAAACATTGTTGTGTTTGCTGACCAGATCTGAATAGCCAGGTACTTCCCAACCTTCCTCTCCCCCATCTCCTTCCTTTCAGCCTTACGACATACCTGAATTGAGAATGCCATAGTCCTACTGGCTCCAATTATATTAATATCATTATTTTGTATGCATTGACACGAAAAAATAATGAAGACATATGTACTTTTTATTTCACATAGGGTCAAGCTTCACACCACGAGCTGCTGAACAACCTGATTCCCGAGCTGCGGTTCAAGTGTCTGACGGTGGGCATCATCGCCTCCTCGCTGTTGGTGGGGCTGATGTTGCCCAACATCGAGCTGGTGCTGGGCCTCGTGGGCTCTACCATCGGAGTCATGATCTGCGTCATCTTTCCCGCCACCTGCTTCATCTGCATGTCCACCAAGAACACCAACGAGAGGTTGCTGGCTCAGGTAATGACTATAATGAATAATAATAATACTATAATTACTATGAACCTCGCACGTGATGATTTATATTCTTACATCTAGTGGAGAGGTTAAAATAAACAGAATAGTTTGATGTTTTTGTTTGTTTTTCAGTTGGTCTTGTGCTTTGGAATAATCATTATGGTTTTGGGAACATATGCAAATTTGCAAGCAGCTGAAATTGATAGCATAAGTTTAGAAAACAGAATTCTGGCAGAGAATATGCATAAAAAGATTACCGACAATAAAATTATTCAAGCATTATCTCCCCCTGCTATGAGAAAGGAAAACCAAGGTAAATAGTATTCTCAAAAATTTTGAATTTAAAATTGTTTTAATGAATCTAGGAAATAAATGTCTAAATTGTTTTTGTTTTAGGTGCCAATTTCCAAATAATTTCAGACAAAGTTATTGATGTAAATAAGAATGCATTTGAAAACTATAAAGTTTCGGAAAAAGATACAGTCTTAAAAAATGATGGGAACGTGGAGCGACCCTCTAAAGCAGATTCTGTAATCCTGCCACCTAATCCTGTGGCGCCAATGGAAGTTAAAATTGAACCCAAAATTGAAGTTATTAAAAAACCCGAAAATCATGAAAAAAAATTGATCGCGCAAATGGAGCCATCCAGTAAAGATGACCAAGAGGGAGCGGGGGATAAAGAAGTTCAAACAGAACCTAGTGCCGTGGTAGCGGACAATCCTCCGCCCAAAGTAAATCCAATCCAACCTTCTCAAGAAACTCTCAAGGAACATGCCTATGCTTCAGCAGATGTAAAAGATAGTATTCAAAAAGAGGAAGAAAAACAAAGCCAAATTAATGATGACTTTAAAAAGCAAGAACTGTTACACACAATCAAAAGACACGAAGAGGAACAAAGGAAAATGGTCATCGAACAACAGAAAATTCTTGAAGAAATAAAAGAAACGCAAAAGGACATCCAAATAAAACAAAAAGCGGAGGACATTAATAGTGCCGAGACTAAAAAACTAGCTGTTGAAAATATACAAAAAATTGCTAAACTGGCAATCGAAAGTTTGGGTGGCCAAGCGGAAATTACAACACACGCAGCTGTCAAAGTAAGCCATGTGGAAAAACAACCATTCATTCAAGATCCAGATGTTGTCAAAAGCGTGAATATTGTTCAACAAAAGCAAGAAAAAAATGATAATGCTGCTAATGAAGTAATTAAAGAAAGTCCTAAAGTGAATGATCCGATTTCAATGAGTAATAATGTAAAGCAGACAGCCAATGCGCACATTCATACCATAGATGAACCAGAATCCTACAGGGCTGGAGAAGATACTGTAAATTTGGATAAAATTAAAGCTAATGTCAATAATTTAACTTTCAGTTATAAAGGTAATGAAATAATTGCCAACAGGCCGCCCATAGCCATCGCCATGTCTAAAGCAAATGATGACAAACCCACTGACAAAGTAGTTGTAAAACCATCAGAGAAACCCGCAATTGTAAAAGCAGATGTCAAAAAGGTCGAGGATAAGAAAACTATTGAAAAGGTTGACAATGTTCCTCAGGATGATTATATTGGTGGCAAGCGAGATATACTTGAAGTCCAAACTGTTAGAACAACAGACAATATGTTTATGACTGAAAATAATAATAAAATTGCTAAAGTACATTATAGAAATAAACGGGAAATTGTCAACTGTTCAGGCAAGATTGTATCTAACAACCGCGGCCTGCAGATTTGCCAGGCGAACGAGCAACTTCCTTTAAAACTATCCAATGATTTACAATCTGATCAAGATATCCTAAAAATAACTGACTCTATCAATAACATAGACTCCGACAAATACATTAACGACATGATGAATTCCGCAAATATTATAGATTTTCATTTAAGAAACCTGAAGTCTACTGACATTGATAATGTGACAACTAGAACCCAATGAACCAAGCATGGGTAACTCTCCGAAACATGAGAATCTCAAAATGCCAGTGGTTTATTTATCTACAGACTTAAATACTAGTCAACGTTAATGTTATAAGGACACCTTAGGTTTATCAGTATTGTTAACTTATCAACAAGTTTCATGACCTACAGTCCGGTTGGATTTTTGTTGGGTGTGTTGAGTCGTGTTGCGCTTCCTATGTCTTCATGGCTCAAGAACTTAGTTACTGAATGTATGCCGTAAGAATGAATACAGTTGAATTGAGTGTGCGGGTTAATTTTAATAAAAATAAACTCGTTTGACAATCGTGTTCCACACATATTTTTCCACTTTTTTTATGAAACTGTAAATAATTTTCTATATTAAATATTTACACAGGATAGATAGAGAGTGACTTAAATTTTAGAAATTGATTGTGATCAGGGTTGTGTTGTGAAAAGAGTATTTGATTGAAATTTATAAAATGCTTAAGTATAATTTTATTTCAAATGAAATATTTTAATATTCCTGTTGAAAAAACAACTCTCTTATGAAATTGATACTATTTTTCTCATGTGGAACAATCCAAATGTTTCAGAGTTTGTGGAATGAGTTGGGTGTTAAACTTAATAAATATTATAGTATTGTTACGAAATTAAAGATTTTTCAGAAAAAACTATTAAGTGCCTAAATTCTTATAGGCTGCACAATATTTCAATTGATTTGTAAAGGTCAATAATTAATATGTATTGTTTTTGTAGTTTAGTTTTTAAGTTAAGCCATTTATATTTTAAATCACCACTGATTTTCATCTCAAGAATTAAATTTTTATTGTTTGCATGGAAATCTTTTCCTTTTTGAAGTTGAAAGAGATAAACCGATACAAGCGTGTCTGGTTTACCCGAAAATATCTCCTTGAACAGGTATTCAATTTCATTGGCCTGTCTGGGGCCTAGGGTCTTATGTAAATTGACAACGTCAATTTTATTTCTGATTGGTAAAGGGATTTTATGTTATTGTTGAAATGCATCACTGCACTTTTTAAAAGTTGTTATTATTAATCAAATTACGATACAAACACGTAGTAAGTTGTAATTTTTAGATGTCAGTAATCAATAGGTTTGCAGAATTCCTTGAACATGTTTATCTTTTAATCACTCACAATTTTTAAAACACTAATTTGAACTATTGTAAGATATGATGAAAATGACAATACACAAAATAAACTTTCATAAAAAATATATAAATTGGTTCGTAGTGTTGTCATCCAGTGGGTTTCCAGAAATCCTTGTCCGAACTTACAAATTTATGGAAACTATTACCTATGTGTAAAAAAAAATAAATTTCACTTGCCAGCAACTCAACAGTTTTTGATTTATGTTTATTAGTATGTAATAGAATATTTTTTAGAAAAGACAAATAATAGTATGTTCTTAGTTCTCAATGAGGGATCTGTATATCCAATGTTCACTTGTTATTTTATTATCCCTGAAACTTGTGTTAGACATTTCTACAGCCCTACTTATATATACTTTATTACTTATATATACCTACTTATTTATACTTAAATGTATAATAGTGTTGGCTGTATGGTCGAAAAAAGTAACTTTTGTAAATTTTTTCATGGAAACCCATTGTTAAGGAAATTGGATATCGGTGTATAATGCATTATTATGCCCTGCTAAGTACATCATTATGTGAGGTTAGTACATACATAACATCGTTACCCCAAAAGCGAAAGAGTACTAGTGTAAAAGTTGACTTTTGAGTACAATGCATTTCAACAGTTTGCGGAGTGAAAAAATTCATGTGTAGGTTGTTTATATTATTTTGAAATGAAGTTTAGACCTAATGTGATATATTTCTTGTATATTGAAATACAGTTTTCTTATAAATTGAAGACCCCAAGGCAAGATGAACCTGTTATATATTATATTATAATATTAACTAACATTTTTATCAAAAATGAGTTAATATTCTCACTAAACTAATTCGGGTACACCCTATCCAATGGACACAATCAGATCTCGAAAACGGCTAGAGCATATCGAGTTAATTAAACTTGTCAACTGCACATTTTGTTAGAAATCAATTTTTTTTTTAACGAGAAGAACATGTTATCTATATTCTTGCCATAATTCTCATGTAAACATGTTCTTGCCATTCTCATTGATTAACATTAATCATCCTGTAGTTAACATCTTCTCTGTTTACTGCCACTTTGACGTTTAGCATATTTTAGTATGGAGACGGTAGATATCCGAAATGGGCTTTATAATTTTTGAATTTTTGCACAAAAATTTAATGGAAATTAAAAAAAAGGGATAGAAACCTGCTAAAAATCCTAAACTAGAATATAATCTTTGCAGTAACAGCTGTGGGTTAAAGTGCAGTTCACGGTGTAGTGAAAAATGTAGCATCAGCAAAAACCTTTCATAGATTTTTATTCTTTAAATGGAGAGGCACAGTCTGCCTTATTACTCAAGTCAATGAAAATGCAAGGATCAGCAAGGACAAACGACTCTGCAGCATTAAATACTGTTTCCATTGATCGTCAAGAATAACAAGTTTGCAAACAATTTGCAAAATAGCAAGAAGTAAATTAGATACTTTGAGGATGAAGGTCATCATCACTCATGAACCAATAAAATTCCGAACGTCCACCTTGATTGTATCGAGAAACTTATCAATATGTTCCTTTCAGAAGCTTCCCATTACTCCCGCAATAAAACCTTAACAAAAAGTATATCGGATGTCCAAATCACAAATGAATGAAGCAAGAAGTGTATGCCAAGATCGAGTTGGTTGGTGGTCCGTCCTCTCTGCCTACCCTTGCGGTGAAACGGCGTGATGGTTAGTTCAAATCACAATACGTATTGGAAAATGGCAGAAATGCTCCTACGTAATCACATGCAAAAAGTGCATCACCACATCAAGGTAACGTATTTCTGTAATTCAGATGACGCATGACGTCACTATTTCTGGGACATACACCAGTGAAGTCAACTAAATCATCAAAAACGTCATAACTGACGTGTTTCTACCAATCTCAATGACGTCAATTGTTTCATTGAGAAAAATCATATAAATAGAGAAGTTATTTTAATAAACGATCATTGCGAAAAAGTTATTCGGCCTTTATTGACCTATATTCTACACATCTACAAAACTCCTCCTGATAAATTAAGGTGTCGATGTGTACCGGTGTTCCCTCCGAAATACAGTATTATGTATTTATATTATATTAGTATGTTCCGTACAAAAGGTATTTCGCTATCAATCCCTAAAATGAATGGGTTGTATCCTAAGTTTTGCGAGGAGAAAGATAATGTTATCCCAGTTACTCGAAATAGATATACTTGGGTATTTACATAGGAATTTAACCTGTCCCTTGGTATGCCCGAGACGGATACTTACGAAACCTGCGACGGCAAACAATCTGATGATAACCATATGAGCATGTACAAAGCTGCGTTTGAAATGCGAAAAGACAATTAAAAACGAGCATCAGAGAATTATGACACCTGTTTCATCATATTCAACTTGAAAAAAACCTACTCCTCCCGAAGATACCACCAAATGTTGCATTTTATTTGAGTAGTACATCGCATTGTTAAATACATTAACAGCATATTTTCATATTTGGACTGAAAGTGAAGGCAGCAGAGGAAGTGAATAAGGTGCCAGTTGCTTAGTGGCCTTTTGTGCACTCCATAAATATGGAGAACGAGAATCATCTTATTACCCGGAGCGACTCTTTTGCCGACGAAAATAAAAACGTGTCATGTTTTGGCAGTATTTTTTATTGTCAAATAATTCAAAATTATTGACCACAAATTCCATGAGTTTGGCTATTATTACATGGACTCTGACAGAATTTTGAAAGTATAAATACCGGGAATCCCTTTCCGAGGAAGAGATGTGAAAAACTAAGTAAATTGAATCGGTAAAATTGGCTGACATCCAAAAACTGATGCCGTTATGTAGATGAAGTCTTTCTTGGATTTTTTTGAATAATTACAAAACAAAGGAAATTAATCTCTTTTAAAATACACATTTAGTTTTGAATATATTTTTAATACAATTGTATGTTTTAAAGTGCATAAAATCGTTCCAATAAAATATTGGAAATTAACATGTTCTTGTCGTTTTATATTTGAGATACTTCCCCCATTCATCTACTCGTACATGGCAAAAACATGTAATCTACATTTTTTAAAGAAAAAAAGCTGTATATTTTTATTTGTGTTGCAGAAATGCATAAAAAAGCTACATATAAAATCAATTTAGCATGTTGACTATAACAATTCAAACAAAATAGTTTGTGGATTTGGTGATGATTAACTTTTTTTCAACAAAACGCAAAGGTCTAAATATTTCATAATGATTCGATGTTAGTTAACAGGTTCTTGCCTTGGGGTCCGTCAATTAACAAATGACGAAACAAACTCCACACCTTAAAATCACACAAGTGCCCTTTTGCTTGTGGGGTGACGATATGTAATATACTTTATCCGTAGAACATCACTCATTTTAGTTCAAATATTGAATGATCTCTCTAAAAATTTTATCTGTGAAAATAAATATAAAAATCAAGGTGTGTAATAATGTACCTATGAGTAGTTTCTTGTATAGCTTATTAAAAATGTCAAAATGCATTAAAATATACAAGTGAATAATTTTATTACGGATAAAGTAAACAGCGCAAATTTGAACTAATCTCCTTGGCTAGCGATACACTTACCCCAACGTTGATTCTGTGATTGGAAACATTTCTGGAAGGCTTATTTCGGAAGGGCCTTCAGCTGCTCCTTCGTGGTCCTCTCAATGTCGGGAATGGTGTCAAAACGTTTTCCGTTGAGCAGTATTTATTTTTGGGAAGAGCCAGAAGTCGCATGCTTCTAAATCCGGAGAGTAAGGAAGATGCAGACAGACAGGAACCTTTTTTTACAGCTAAAGCTGGTGGACCAGAAGCGAGGTGCGGTATGGCGCATTGTCGTGATGAAGGAGAAAGCTATTGGCCAATTTTTCTGGTCTCTTTCTCTGTAAATCATCTTGCAAATGTTGCAGTAAGCCCTTGTAATATTCAGAGTTTAGACACACGCTTTTCCTTCTGTTCGTCAGTCAAAAGTCTAAGAATAAATTACCCGCTCACTCGTCTCATTTGGAAATTATCAGTTAAAATGCTTTGAACGAACCTGCACGAGATGTTCAGTTCTTCTTTTTGAATGAACTATTTTTGCCACTTTTTGTCTGTTTTTGAGGTCGAAGGAGATCCCGACCATTGCTCGTCTTCAACTAACTCATTTCCACTTTAAATCGCTCATACCACTTGTAAACAGTTTTCAGAGTCACCACATTATCACCATACACTGATTTTAACATTTCATAAGCTTCTTTGGCACTTTTTGCAACTTTATGATAATGCGTTGTTTGAAATTCATGATGCTCGACAGACACGGTAAACACGATCTCACACTTCCGGCTCTGGTTCTGGAAGCCGACTGACAAGTCACAACTTGTTCAAACTTGACACTGACTAGGATCAGGCTATCGGGCTTATTACTTAAAATGGATCTAGTGTCGGCAGTTGCTGATTTTTTATCACATCTCGTGTATATATTAATTATCAAATGGAGATCAACTGTTAATTTTTATTTATCAACTTCGTCATATTAATTTATAAAACAATTTTTTTTTGTTATATCAGATTCCACTATTCTAGTGAAACATAAAGTCTAGTAAAAAATAAAACTATTAATTATTCATAAAAAAATATTTATTAAACTAATACAAAAGAAGCAAAACAAAACTTTAAAAATAACAAACGATTTCCAGTTTATATAATACGTTAACAATAAAAAAAAAAATTACACCGGTTAAATTTAACACAAAATTATTTTCAGGAATTAACTTTATGGATACAGTTTTAACATCTTCAAGAAGTATGTTACACAAGTAAAGCTCTTATAGTAGTGTGGTTAATACGTATTTGTGAATTTTAAAAAATTACACCAATTTAATACAAAAAGCTTTGAAAATTAGACTGCCCAAATAAATTACAGTTACAATAATTACGTGTAATTATAATAGGATATAAAGAATATTTTTTATACTATCGATTTTTAACAATCTTTGTCTTCCGACAGTTCCCAATGCCTTCTTCTTTATCTAAAAATATGATTTATTATGTTAGGTTTATAATTTAAATATAATTATATTACATTTTATGATTACATTTCAAATGGCAAAATCATCTCATCGCAGAATTTACAAAGAAGAGTCTAGAATTGGAATCCTTTTGGAGTAATGTAACCTAACGTGACTGCTATTTACAACAAGTCAAATAAATGATGGCTATCTTGAAGTTAAACTGCGAACACTTTTAACTGGATTCTTTAACACCTACGCACTTCCCAATGTTGATTTCATAAGTATGATAATTTTAATAATCTGTAAATGTTCCAAAACAATAAATAAAAAAATGGAATTATTAAAAATTAACCTCTTAGCTGTCCAGTCAGTACATTTATATATTTACTCAAACACATGTCCATACTTTCGCCAATTAATTAAAGCGTTAGGGTTGTTATAATTTTAGTTTATTTTTCCCAGTACAAATATAAGGTATTATACAAGCACCATACCACGCCTATGTATTTTCAAATCAAAATTAATTATTTTTCCAACATTATGAGTGTTATTTGTACAATAAATACACACACATGCATAGAAAAAGCATATGTTTGCTCCTTGGCGACAAGGACCGTCAACATGTTAAAAGTGAGCACAATTTTATGTGATTGCTTGCTTACGAGTGAAACTCTCATCTGGTGTTTATTACATTCATACCAATGGCAAGAGGTGATTGTGCGATAACATATCCATTTGGGCGGCAATGTTCCTGCATCACAATATAAAATAATAAGATTTTTACATGTATGGATTCTAAAAAATAATATCTAGATTCGGGGTAATAGTAAAGTGACACTCGGACAGTTTTCAACTGTAATTGCAGCAAAACATCAATCATCACAAACACAAAATGTACACATAAGTGACGAGTCGTTGAACATACAAAAAGCCATATACATATTGCTATAATTTTTTATGTGAATGTAATTTAAACAGTGAGTTGTCTCTTCTGGAAACGAAATATGACTCACAGAGGCAGACTTGCATTGACGATATATGTACTAATTTATATTGCACTATAATATTCTATATTATTGGCATTCTCCAGAGACGTTTTGGGTCACTTCTAAACTTTTTCAATTACACATTCTTTGGTTCGTAAGACTTGCTGATGGCTGTCACTACATAGTATTGGGGATATGTACATGACGGGGAGTGTGCTCTACTTCTTCTTGAGGGTGAACTGCAGTGGCTGGATCATAATGTTGCTTCCCGTTTTTCTGCGGAAACGAGGACGCGTTACGTCTTCCACGTTCAGTTTCTCCTCCTTCGAAAGTGGAGTGAGGAGTTGAGACATGCGAGCTCTGAAGGAAAGGAGAGAAAAATAATTAAATGGATAAATACGACATGTTGATTAACATTTTTCTTCTTCGTTTGGTGGAGGTCATTGCGGGATGCTGAGGTTATTCAGCCAGTCGATGGCATCGGGAGTCACTTGGTTCAGCACAGATGTGCCATAGGGGAACTGATGAAGGGGACATTCTTCTACGATGTGTTCTGTTGTTGATTCATAAGAAAATGCAAGACAGATGAAGATTTAAAAACTCTCGTACAAAGTTTAAAGAGATGAATTATATAGATTACGTAATTGACTAAATCGCATCGCCTTTTATCGCATGGAAAACTTCAAGAGCTGCACATATTAGTATTTCTACGGTATTTGTTTTAATTGATCAGTTTTTTAAACTTCCACATCTAACTCAATTTTACACCTGTTGCTGGTACCAACAGTGTATTATACTGTTCAATACCATACATTCATTTTCTTATTTTTGTTTACACCAATAAAATAATTTTTTTTTTAAAGAAAGACAAACATTCCCGGGTTACGAATAACCTGACAATATTTTAAAACCTTGTACTACCATCACAGTAAGTGGGAGATGTTGCTTGGGTCGTGATGGAGGACTTAGTCAGCCGAGGAATCGAACGCACAACGTCTGAGTGGGACCCAAACACGATGTCAACACGGCCACATTGAACATGAAGCAAATGGCTATTAGCATAAGGTAAGTAATAAACACAAGTGCAAAGTAACTTACTTCCTGGCTTTCCTGACCTCCTCGGCGTTTTCCACTTCTGGAGACACCATATAGTTGTGCAAGGAGGCCGCTTTTCTGCCTTTCCTGATGGGCTTGGCCGGAGAAGGTTCTCCCTTATCTTCACCATCCTCTGAAATACATACTAACAGTGTGAGACTCGAATAAGTAGGAAATCTTTATACACCTTTCTAGTCCTCTACGCCTGCCGCCTGTTTTTACTTCCTCGTTCCCGAGGAAGCGGTGCTAGATCCTACATCGCCAAGCTACGTAGCTTTAAGTCAGCCAACACTCCTTTATCCTATGGGATTATAACAAAGAAGCCCCTCTGGTTGTCAGGCTATCTCCCAGCCTAATTACATGGTATGCGAAGCAAAGTCGCGAGCAGCTATACTAATAGATGTGCTTTGTCAGAAATAATTTACTTATAAAACTTCAAAGATTCATCTTAGGATCTATCTCTTAAAAATATCCAATTTCTCTATTCTCTGCTCTATTCGTAGCTATCTCAGCCATTGCTTAGCATCAGTTCGATGTGTTTTAAATTCAATAAGTAGATAAATTCTTACCATCTTCTTCAATAACCAGCAACTTTGATGTATTTGCATCACCTAATCTGCTTTCTGTAAATAAAATACAAAGATTATTATTTGTTACACTGAAAAATTACATAATAAAAAAACAAATAAAAAATAATATCACTACCTCTGTTGATGCTAATAGGTGTCCCTTGATCTGAAGCATTATCACTCGTGCTGGCTCCATCTCCTCCCTGAAAACAAATGATTAAATTTCAATGTTTAAAAAATGCACTACAACATATTGTGCTTTTACCACTGGCAGTGAAAAGAATAACTCTTTAACTGGTCTATAAAAAGGAGGATTATTAACACTCTACTAATTATGGGTACCATTCTCCACTGTCAAGAATGTCCGAGCCTTATTAACTCAAGCCAAGGATTTGAAATTTTTAGTGGCAGTCTAAATGATTTTTGTCAGTTTTTGCAGAAATAAACTTCGAAGGATTTTTTCATTTAATATGTCGGTCTAACATCGTGGACTCACAAACACCTTGTTCAGGCTTTGATTTCACATGGCATCCCCAAAGATGACGTAGGCTCTGAGGGAAATTATTTTCCTCAGGGCCTCCCGTACAGAGTTAATGTACAAAAAAACTTAATAATATCAATTTAATGGATATCTTCATCTTATTTTTGTCATTGCTTCATTCATATATCATGTATGTATTATGCAGCTTATGCATACATATACATATTATGCAGCTGAATGCATTCTTATATTATTAATTGTTTTTGTGTTTAATTCGTAAAACTCCATTTAATTTTTTTTTAAATTTAACATAAATCAAATTTAATAATGTTATAATAAATCAGATACATATTATGCAGCTGAATGCATTCTTATATTATTAATTGTTTTTGTGTTTAATTCGTAGAACTCCATTTAATTTTTTTTTTAATTTAATGTAAATATAAGAATGCATTCAGCTGCATAATATGTATCTGATTTATTATAACATTATTAAATTTGATTTACATTTAATTCTTTTTTAAATTTAATGTAAATCAAATTTAATAATGTTATTATTAAGTTCTGCAAGTATTTTTAGTTGTTATTATTGTGACAGCTGTTTCGGCGTTTAAGGCCATTTTCAAACTGTCACAATAATAACAACTAAAAATAGTTGCAGAACTTAATAATAACATTATTAAATTTGATTTACATTAAATTTTAAAAAAAAATGAATGCATTCTAGTGACGGTACCTTGGAATCGGTTGATGGTCGTCTCCTTCTCTTGGGGGTGCTCAACGCTTCAACGGCCTTGTTGAAGGATTGCCTCCGAGGACGGCCGCCACTATCCGTGATGGACTCATCCAGGAGACTTGGTGTTCCAGTCTTCATGGGACTTCCGGCTGGAATTCATAAAAAAACATTCACTATGCATTTTGAAATTTTAACTTTATTCTATCTAGAAACCACTCTTTAACCATTTAGACGCAGGAAGCTCACACGTGCGCCGCAAAGCATCTATAGTTTAAAGAGCCCCGCGTGTGCCAGAAGTCACACATATTTTAACTTTATTCTATCTAAAAACCACTCCTTAACCATTTAGACGCAGGAAGCTCACACGTGCGCCGCAAAGCATCTATAGTTTAAAGAGCCCCGCGTGTGCCAGAAGTCACACATATTTTAACTTTATTCTATCTAGAAACCACTCTTTAACCATTTAGACGCAGGAAGCTCACACGTGCGCCGCAAAGCATCTATAGTTTAAAGAGCCCCGCGTGTGCCAGAAGTCACACATATTTTAACTTTATTCTATCTAGAAACCACTCCTTAACCATTTAGACGCAGGAAGCTCACACGTGCGTCGCAAAGCATCTATAGTTTAAAGAGCCCCGCGTGTGCCAGAAGTCACACATATTTTAACTTTATTCTATCTAGAAACCACTCCTTAACCATTTAGACGCAGGAAGCTCACACGTGCGCCGCAAAGCATCTATAGTTTAAAGAGCCCCGCGTGTGCCAGAAGTCACACATATTTTAACATTATTCTATCTAGAAACCACTCCTTAACCATTTAGACGCAGGAAGCTCACACGTGCGCCGCAAAGCATCTATAGTTTAAAGAGCCCCGCGTGTGCCAGAAGTCACACATATTTTTGACACATAGAAAAGGTTAAAATAAAAAGATCTTGTTTATAGCTAAACCGCAAGCAAAAGAAGGTTCACAGACGCAAGTCTCTTGTCATGCGCAGAGAGGGCGTGATTTATTATTATTTTTGTTTTTGGTTGAATTATAATGTTAATACACAACTATATTTTAATTTTTATTAACTTGAAGAAATTTTACAAAATATAAGACAAAAAAGTTCCGATAAACTACTTTTTAGCTGTTTGACTAATGAGTGCTTGTCATTCAAAACCTTGTAATAAATTTACATTGGAGTTTGTATTGGAGAAATACGGAAGGTCTAGAGGTGGCCATGATAGCTAAGTGGTGAGAGCAGTTGCCCAGATAGGAGAATGCATTATTTATATCACGATTTTATGTTTTAAAAACTAATAACTAAAATATTGAATAAAAAAAATATTTGTCAAAATGTATACGGATCAGTTAGTTAAATTTGTATGTCGGAAAAATTGGCTGATTACAATTCTAATACATTCTGTAGTACCAGAAAGAGTATAAATAAATCTTGTACACACCAACATCCAGAGAAGGTCGTCTAGTTCTCAGGGTGTCTTTAATTCCAATTTCAGAGGATGCTCTCTTCCCGCGCACTATAAAAATAAAATTACAATAATTATCAACATATAGCAGAAATAAAATCACTACAATATTTACAAAATCTTTTTTCTCTTATTGGGAATTAAAAAATCGGGAATAAAAAAGATGACACCCTGTCTCATGTTTTGACTGTAAAATAGGTACATATTTCAAAGACCCTTGATGGAAATTATATCAGGAGATGAAAAAAGTTGCGTTGACCTGTAAAATCCAAACAGAAAAAAGTTGTGTAAATTTTATGCTTTAAGCTCACAGTTTTTATTTTAAATACATACCAATGCTAAAATTTACAGCCCTCTTAAGGTAGACTTTCAAAGGACGCAACAGGTGGCAATACTTTACAATATTATTTGATACAGGTGCACTTCCAAGACCGGGCGACACGACACGTGGCAAGTGTCGGCTTGTTGTGTCGCCGAGCGGCGGACGGCAACTCTGTGCATGCACAGTAGTGTTGTGTGCCGTCGGCCATAATGGACGTGTTAACAAAAGACGATAGTGAAGAAATAATTAATTTAGTGTCTCATTATCCTCCATTATTTGATTCAAGGCATGAAGGTTATAAAGATTAACAAATAAAATAAAATATTTGGCGGGAAATAGTTTAATGTGCGAAATAACGTTCCTTGTAGTTTTTGGAACGAGATCTTTATAAATTAAAGATAACACAAACTTAAACTGCTTTTTATTCAACCCACAATAATCCCTGAATATTTTCTCATTTCCATTTGATTTGATGATTGCAAAGTTTCATCCAGAACTCAATTGCAATCGGAACAGAGTCTCGGATATACCTACCCGATTTTTATTTATATGAGACATCTATTGACTTATTGTACAAGTCTGGAAAGAAATATTCAATTTATTTTTTTATAACTTATTGAAGTTTGTAAACCTCATTGTAATATTTGAATCATTGAAGAAGATAATATTAACACATCCCAAATGAACCACGAAACCGAAAAAACAACAGAAATTAAAACTTTGCAATCATCATAAGGACAGCAGCCAATAATATGGGATTTATAAAAATGGAGGATAATATTAATAAATCTTGAACATGAAGTATGATATCGGTGTAAATGGCGTAAATTTTACTGGTCTCATTAGCTAAGTTGGTTAAGCGGTTACCCCGGATAGGTAGAGGTCCTGGGTTCGAGTCCCAGATGCGACTGAAATCTTTTTAATTTCTGTTGTTTTTTCGGTTTCGTGGTTCATTTGGGATGTGTTAATATTATCTTCTTCAATGATTCCTTTATTACTTTGATTACAGGACTTCTTAACCAACCCATAATATACCGCCATCTTCAAACTGCCATCCATGCAAACCCTGGCATTTCACCCGTCTCTCTTTCAGGCATTACAATATGGCATCCCTATCAGGATGAGTTGATCATTACATATACATAATGAGTGGTGTTCAATGTAGTGATGTTTGAAAGTTGAAGAATCAAACCTGTTGCAGGGAAATCCTGGGCCACGGAGGAGGTCATGCTGGTCACAGATGCAGTTTCAAAGTTTTGAATTTCCTCCAAGTCCGGTTCTCCTGCATTAGTGGAAGGAAGTGCAGCGGTGAGTAGTTATAAGCAGAGTGCAGCATTAGATGGGAGAGAGAAGATGATTTAGACCAAGTATTAAGTATTATATATTATTAACGATAAATTAAAGTAAACTCAGAGAAATTGAAGGCTTGAATACTACGGGAATCTGACATTTTATAGTTAAGTTATTAACACAAATAGATAAATAAATTACAGTTATGATTATGGGGGAGAATTAGAAGCAAACTGGGAAAGAAAAGATATCAACACATTGGAATTAACGGTCAGAATAATTAATCAGAGGACACTTAGGTCGGGGTGTTTCAAACATTGTTACATTTGATTGACATCAGTGCCATTTTGTAATTATAACATTTAAACAAGCTCCGTAAAATGGCGGGAATGCCTTGCGGCTCTGAGCACAATTTGATCCAATTTGGACCATTCAAATGTTAATAATTCAAAATGGTGCTGATCGTCCCTTAAATGTGATGAAATTTGAAACACCCCAATCTCAATAAGCAATATAAATAAGAAATTAGTAACTCTGTGCTGAAACAACATTAAATGAAACGATGTAACTTTGTAAACATGACCCTTTATTTATAGGAACTGCCCTGAATGATGTACACAAAGTTACACTTTCCATATCTGAATGAGTGGATAGCGCAAGAGGATTGAAGATTATTGATTGTAAATTGGAAAGAGTGTGCTTAGTAATTACTCGAGAACATCAACAAAATACAACAGTTACAAAGATTAAAGAAAGAATTTAGTCAAATATGTAATTAATTTATGTATGTGCCAAGAGTAATGTTGAGAGAATATATTAATTACATATTCCAATGAGGTTAATATTTCGACTGTCAGAAAATATTTCCTACCTTGGAAGTCTTTTTTATCCAATAATTGGATAGGGTCGATTGTCTTCCCCGTGAGGTTCTTGCGATGGCTTTCGACACTAGGTTCAGCCATCTCCGAAGCTTCTGATTCGGTATCTTCCTCGTGTATGGTTCCCTCGCTGCTCTGGACACTACTCCGGCGCTGCTGGGCTCTCATCGGCTGTCTGCTGGGGGTTCTTGGGCTATCCATAGACCTCTCCATCATTGATCTTTGATGCCGCGTCAATCTAAAAAAAAATTATATGTTTATAGTAAAATTAACTGTTCCTTATATTTCCATTCAATCAAGGCTATAGTTTAGGCATATTACAATATTTTATTAAACAGAAGTCATGTTTAATTGAAAAAATATTTTACCTTCTGCTAGCTGAGTATTCCAAGAAGCTTGATTGTGTGGCAGTTAAGTCTTTTCCCCTAGAGGAATCCGTCTTGTCAAGATGTGACTTATCACTCTCAACGTGAGATATTTCTGGAATGATGGACAGGTTGGGCTTGGCAAATGCGAGGATAGAACGCCGAGACTTGCGCAGAGGAGCGGATTGCTCTCCCCCGTCAGCCGGGAGATCGGAACAGAAGGAAGTGTCCAGTTTAGAGTCACTCCTGAGAGTCAACGATCTTCTAGAACTGGCATTGGACACTACACTCAGGGCATCTTCTTCTGGATCCTTTTTAGATGATTTCTTCTTAGATGCACTCCTTGTGGACATGGCAATACTCGTGTCCAAATCTTCGGCTGATTCTGAGAGTTTATCAATACTTTGTCGCGAAGAAACTGAAGATCTTCTTTTAGGTTGTTTTCTTTGAGGGGTGCTCACAAATGCTTTTTGTTCGGAAATAATTGGGTCTACAAGCATTTTATCTTCCACAACAGTTTCATCCAATTCAATAGTTTTATCTTTGTCATCTTTCATAGGTGTGGAATGTTGAACAGCATCTTCTATAACCATATCTACCTTAGTTTTATCTTCTAAATTATTATTAGTGTTATCATTATTTACAGCTGCGCTTTCAACATTTTCAGCGACTGGTTGAGTATATATTATAATTGCACCTGCATTATTGTTTATATGTTTGGAGGCAATAGGTTCTCCCTCACTTTCATCATCAGAGTATTTCAATGAGACGGAATTGTCTTCTAATAATGAGCCATCTTCGGTCATCAATGACATATTATTGAGTTCTTCTTGTGTCATTGTTTTGTTGACTTCGACCACTTCAACGTCGGGGGTTTTGGTTTCTAATGAGTCAGATTCCTTAACTTCTGAATGACTAGGCAAAGTTCCACTTTCACAAACTGATTCATTCTGTGATACAGATTTCTCAACCTCTAAATGAGTGTGCAAGGATTTTTCAACAACTAATTTCCCAGCTTCTGATTCAGTAGGCACAGCTTTTTTTTCACCAGCTGATTCACTCTTGGATGCAGATATCTCACCTTCTAAATGAGTAGGAATGGTTTGTTTTTCGCTAACTTTTTCATTTGTGGTTGTAGAGTTATCAACTACTGAATGAGTAGGCAAGATTTCTATTTTGTCAACTTCAGAAAGAGTATGAATGGTTTCCTTTTCACGAACTGATTCATTTATGGATGCAGGTTTCTCTGATCGAGTAAGCATGGTTTTTGTTTCACCAACTGATAATTTATCCTCGAATACAGATTTCTCAGCTACTGAATGAGTAGATATGATTTGTCTTTTATCAACTGGCTCATTCTTGGATACAGATTTCTCAACATTTGGTTCAGTAGACAAGGTTTTTGTTTCACCAACTGATGATTTATCCTCGAATACAGATTTCTCAGCTACTGGATGAGTAGATATGATTTGTCTTTTATCAACTGGCTCATTCTTGGATACAGATTTCTCAACATTTGATTCAGTAGACAAGGTTTTTATTTCACCAACTGATGATTTATCCTCGAATACAGATTTCTCAGCTACTGGATGAGTAGATATGATTTGTCTTTTATCAACTAGCTCATTCTTGGATACAGATTTCTCAACATTTGATTCAGTAGACAAGGTTTTTGTTTCACCAACTGATGATTTATCCTCGAATACAGATTTCTCAGCTACTGGATGAGTAGATATGATTTGTCTTTTATCAACTGGCTCATTCTTGGATACAGATTTCTCAACATTTGATTCAGTAGACAAGGTTTTTATTTCACCAACTGATTCATTCTCGGATGTAGATTTCTCAACTTCTGAATGAGTAAGCAAGGATTTAACACCAGTTGACCCAGTGTTGGATGAAGAGATCTCAATTTCTAAATGGGTAGGGATAGATTTTTCAACAATTGATTCAGTCTTTGATGCCGATTTCTCAACTTCTAAACGAGGAGGGATGCTTTCTGGAGGTACATTTTCTAAATCTGTTGATGGTGTTTCAATCATTTCCATATCTTCAACACTCGTCATTAGTTCTCTTTTTTCTTCATCAACTAATAAAACAGTTGCCACATTAACCTCAACAATACTTTGAATTGGTTGTTCCATTTCAACATCAGTGGGTAAGTCATTTCCAGATTGCATGGCTTCATCAGCTTCATTGTCAAGATCATTTTCAATTTTCAACTCGGGTTTGGATTGTTCATCATCACTAGATGCAATGGTGATGACTTCTGAACCAGCATCATCCTAAAATCAAACACACAATATAAATAAAGACACACAATACACAACAGCTAATAGAATACCACATTACTATGTATTAGTATAAAGAGTTATTTACCACATATGCTTTGTTAGCTGTATCTCCTGAACTCTCCTCGATGTATAGGTCATCATTTGAAGCTGAACTATCTGATGTGTTGCCCTCATGATTCTCCGCATCACTATCCACCTCAGACTCTTCATTCGGCTCATCATCGCTTTCGGAGGCGGTATCAGCTGCTCTCTCTACTACTTCATCATTGCTTTCAGATTCCCAATAAGCATGTTCATTTTCATGATCTGAAATAGCGGCATTAAGATTGGAGGAACCATTTGAATCATCGCTTTCTTTGTCTTCTTCAGTTTTTTCTCCAGAGACTTGTGAACTGTGTTGGCTGGATTTAGCTTCTTTTGAGTCTTGGCTGATGGTTTGCCAGCTTTGTTGGGTGGTGGGTTCATTTAAATCAATGTCTTTTTCATTGTCACTTTCTAACCCATTTTCTTCAGCAACACTTACATCAGAATGCAGAAGTGATCCATCTTCACCGATAGACTCCACTTCCATCCTGTCTTTTTCCAATTCATTTCTTACACTTTCGGTATCAATGACTAAACCATTTGAATTAGAATCATCATTATATACTTCTGTGGCAGCAGTGTGGATTTCCTTTACAGTTGGTTGAGTTTCAACAGAACCCTCGGCAGAGGTGGATGGATCCACCTCAATGTTTATTTTCACAATAACTGAAACATCTTTATGTGCTGCGACTGTGGAACTTATTGAATCTAGTTTTATTTCCTCGTCACGTAATGTTTCATCTTGGGTATTGAACGGTGCAAAATTTTCAGTAGAACTTTTGACAGAAACATTGGCACTTTGTGAAATCGCTTCATACATTGATTTGGATGCAGTTGTTGAACGATCAAAACTAGAAGTCTTCTCAGCGCTATGAGATGATGGTTTTGAACTAATAGAAATTGGCTCCACATATGAAACTTCCGATTCTGCATCTGACAAATCACTAGCTAATAGACTTTCATTTTGCGAGTACAACAATCTACTTGCATTTGAAAATCTACTAGAATTATGCAAAACATCTTGAAAGTTGAAAGGTGAATTATGCGCACTTGAAGATGTGCTGGTTTTGCTACTAGAGCTGTGTTCCTTTGAGGATTCTTCTATTGGAATAATACGAGTATTGGACACATCCTTGGACGCTTCTGGCTCTGTAAGCCAACTATTATTAGACATAGAAATATTGGTAACAGAACTTTGAGTAGATTCTTTAGTTTGGGTAACTTCTCCGATGCTAACAGAATGACTAGTGAATTCTTCTTTATAGACAGAAGACTCCAGAATACTTGAACTTTTGGAGTAAGCATTTGCCTCCACAACCCTTCTGGCCAGTGACATTTTGGCTCTACTTTGGATAGGAGTATTTTTAGCTGGGGATTGCCTGGGTTTACTGATAGATTCCTGACTGATGGGTTCCGGGGTACGAGTTCTGCTTCTGAAAATGCAAAACAATTTTTTTTAAATGAATATTGCGAGGATCACACAGGAGGCAGTGTGATCATGGCACCCTCCTAATATTGAGAAATGTTGCATGGTAAAATAATGAGAGAGAGGGGGAAGGAATATAGGGAAGTTCTGAGAACCTGACTATTCAGATCTGGTCACTAAACATAGCTAAACCAAGTAATATTTAAATTTTGAATGGTGGATTTTCACCGGGGCGAAACTTAAATGTGCCTATCTTCCAATCTGGATGCCAATTAAAAAATTATTATTTATACTCCTGGGTGAAAAGTAGAAAAGTACTGACCTTAGACTGCGCCTGGTGTCAGGCGACTGAACTAATTTGCTAATACTCCTTTCCGGAGTGCTCCTTAGACTCCTCCTAGCCTGTGGCCCCTTGTTCTGAATATGAACTGGGGATGAAGACATTTCCGGCATAGGTTCTGATTCTACCTTTGAACCATCTCCATCATTTTTCCTAACGTCTGGTCTCACATCGTAACTCTTCTCAGTATTTGCTTCGTTCATTGTTGATTCAGAGTCGGTGTCTTGAGTGTGGATGTTTGGTCCTTCCGCATTCATTGTGCTGTCTTCTTCTTCGTCTGTTTTGACGTCTGTTGCGGTAGGATCGCTGGCGGCAGTTATATAATCGGAAAGCATTTTTTGGCAAACGGGAACATTTTTGGTGGAACATAGATCATCTGAGACTAGATTGGTTAAGCTGCTACGAACTGAGCTTCGTGCTGACAGCAGATTTCTGAAAAAATACTTAATTATTATTAAATCAAATTTAAATTCTAAAAATTTTCAGTAACCTTCAGAGATTAGATTTTGATGGTCATGCAATTTGTTTAATGTAATGCCGTCACTAGGAAACAGATATTGTGCAAGTGAAATCCACAAAAACCCCAATAATATTAACAGGGATGACGGAGCTAGGCTTAATAGTTCTTGGTATCCAGTACTTGGCGGCTACGACAAAACTCAACGCCGAAAACCACATTAATTATAATAATAATACTGAAATACCAGCCCTAAGAGGATTAACGCGTGCAACACAGTATCTCTTCTACATACTTAAATACACACGTCACCAGAATCTACACATTTGTCCTGATGATGGACACTGTAACGCTGTCCGAAACGTTGGCTAAAGAGGGGGAAGCACAACACGGCATACATATATCACAAAAACTTTTGGTAGTGTAAACGTGAAAAGATTATTGCATAGATGCATTATTATTTTCTGTTTAGTGCATATTTCAAGTGTTTCCACAAAAATTTATTTCGTCGATAAATACAAACCTTCCTCTAGGTGGCGTTTTCTTGACGGGCGTAGAAACAACCGCTGATGGAGAAATCGAAGCCTCAAGATCGTCCCTGGCACTGCTATTGTGGATTCCCTTACGAGGAGAGACTGTTAATCCAAATCCACTGGCTCTATTCTGCAAAACAAATATATCACCCGGCGTCAAAACTTTGCACACCAAATGTTTGACAGTGTTGATGGCGTCACCTATTCAAATTTTTTACAAGAAACATTCCCGGGTGACCAATAACCTGACAATATTTTAATTCCTCCTACTCCCACCATTATAGCGGGAAAATGTTGCTTACGATAATAATAATAATCGGATGATTTTTATAGCGCCGTTTTTGTGAAAAATCACCTCAAGGGCGATGATGGAGGATTTAGCTAGCAGAGGATTGAATCCACGATGCCAGGGTAGAAACCCGATACTTTGGACCACTCGGCTACTAACCATTAGAACGGAATCCGGTGCTGAGTCAGTAAGCAAAGCTAATGGAATGGAAATGTTTTTTTAGTTTATTAACCTTTACATTGCGTTGCACTCTTTAACATTCATATTTTTTTCTTTTTGAACTAAAGCATACACATACTCGTATGCGTCTAGCAATGGAGACACACAAGCAGATATCACAGAATTAATCAAATAAATTTTTGGTTTTTACATATTGACAGTGGTGTCAGGGAAAACTGTTCCTCACACACTTCAAAGATAACGTTTCCCGTGGTTTGCTTGAAGCTTTCGTAAACAATCACGTTGAAGAGACGTTGAGTGATTTGATCACACCTGTTGGCACCGTATTAAGCAAGCTGCTGTGTTGAACACCCCTTTCAACCAACCTGTTTAAATTGTGATAATCTGGAGACCATAAGACTGATCAAGTGCATTAAATGTACAGGGTTATTCAAAATGATGGACTCAATTTCGCAGATTCTCCTCTGATATAGGTCTGGGGTTTTTTATTTTACAGAATCATCCAGTTTGCTCAAATTGGTGACGCTAATGACAAATGCTCTTTCTATTTGGAGGTTCAATGTTAAAATGGAGACAAAAGTACACTGCACTATACTCTGACTCAGGCGTCGTGAGTTCAATTCCTCGGCTGGCCAAGTCCTCCATTACAACACAAGCAACATCTTCCGCTTACTGTGATGGTAGTAGGAGATTTTCAAATATTGTCAGGTTATTCGTAACCAGGGAATATTTGGCTTTCTTTTATAAAAAAAAAGATGCTGACTTAGTTTTACAGAACTCACAAACACAGAAAAACTTGTGCTGCATAGTAGCCATTTTACTACACATCTACTGAACATATAACGCATAGTTCAAGAAATACAGCGGTACGAAATTGAGTCCATTTTTTTGAATAACCCTGTATTATTGGCTTACTTACCCTAGTATAAATGGACGGTAAATCGTAATCTTCATTGAAGTCTGAAGGGCTCATTGAAGGGGAAGGAGTGTTGCCAGCAGATGGAATGTTGAACCGTATAGACCTTTAAACAAAATATGTAAGACAAATGTTTAAAAAAGACTAATAGCATAGATATTTCACTTGATAATGTCAAATTAAAAAAAAATAATTATTTTTTGTAATCTTTGAAGACGATAATTATCTTCAATGAATAAAAAAATATTATAATGAGTTTTATAGGCCCCGATAAGATATTCCAATAAAAATTGAATATAAAATATTCTTTTACCTCGGTAGGAATTTAAATTGAATCTATTAATTATACATGAAGGCTAATGCAGTTGTCATACGGAACGCACTACGACATCCAGCTGACTCGAGCGTTCATTCCGTAGAATTCGATAAACAAATCTATTACATACTGAGGGCAGTTAACCTTTAGAACGCCGAGCTTCTATCATCTATTTATTCTGTTGTGTGCCGAGGGTAAATCTCCGTGCAGCGCGCCATGCACTGGCAAGTCTATTTTCGTAATAACTTGTTTTTTGCAAAATTATGTTTTTATAAATTGTTACATCTTACTAGATAATGTATTTATATATTTATAAAAAATGTGTTTCTATCATTAGTAGTTTCCCCAGAATTCACTTGTATTCAGAGAAAAATGATCTCTAATGATATAAAAAAAGGAAAATAATTAAATATGAAATATTCTTGAAGTTTTATTATATTTCTATAAAGCTAAATAAATGCATAAGCAATACATAAAACAAAAAAAATAATAAAAAAAAACACTTACTTATTTGCATTTTAGAAGATTTTACAGAATAAAACAAAAACGAACTGCGTGTCAAGGAATGATGCAATACTTGACAGTTTTTTTTAAATTCCAGACGAACGGCGTGTCAAAAAATGAAAAGCAAAAATTGTTATCTGATTTATTATTTTGTTGGCAAACGAATGTAGTTTAATTTAGTAAGCTATGAACATTTATTAAGGTCAAAAATCCCACAAAAAGAAAGTATGTTTTTTGCGTAACCAGTCAGATACGCTGGCGTTCAACGGATACTAATCTTGCATTACCTATCGGACACGCTGGCGTTCCGATAGGAGTTTAAAGGAAAAATAAAATTAATGCAAATGTCAAACCTGGATAGATTGTCAGATTGTGTGTGCTGACTAGCCGTTTCCAGTTCATCGTCAGTCTCTGCAAGCTGTCTGTCGTCTAGCCCACTGGCAGCGCTTTCCAGTAATTTCCTTACCTGGGAAATGCATAAAACATTATTCTGATGATCTGATTTCTCTTTACAATGGGCTCTGTGAATTGACAAATTGACAATGAACTAATAATTAAGGCTAAACGGAACGTAATACGAGCTCACAGATGGCGCTAATCTAATTATTTATTTAAAAAAAAAAACATTTTAGCACCTAATGCTTTTGAATATTGAAATGAATTGTTTGTTGGGAGGTATATACATGGAATATAAAACGGAATAAATTATTACTGTAGATTTAAAGCTCAAATGAAGAAGGTTGAGTTCAACCGAAACCGGTCGAATGCATAAATATGTATAAAAATAAAGTGGCTTAAAACAAAAACATTTTTTATTTAAATTATAATGTTAAGCCACAAAGTGATTGCTTCCTTCGATAAAAAATGATAATAGCTTACCTTGAGAATGCTCTGGGGGGTAGCTTCCCTCACGGAAGTCCTATCTACGGAAGACCTCCCACTTACCCGGCTTCCACACCTCCAGTAGGACTTCCTCTCCACAATGGGAGTATGGAGCAAGGCTTCAACTTCTTCCTTGAGCCGAGGATCCTGGGCGAGGGTCTCCTGGTCGAGCTGGGGGTCTTCGGAAGAGTCGAGGCGAGGTCGCTTCGGAGGGGTTCCCTTGAAACTGTCTTCAGGGGGGGTGGTGTTCATCTTCTCGATTGGGCACAATCTGGAAAAACATTGAGATTATATTCCGAGGGAAGGGTGCACGGGTTTGCTGTTTTGATTTGAAACAGAACAGAAATCTGTGAAACACTTTCGTCATACACAGAGGCCAGTAAATCATACCACAGCCAAGCTGTTAGACACAAGAACGAGTCGTAGAAGCGACCCGCTCTCATGTGGCAAATGTCAACATTGAATAATTGTTGGGCAAACGTTCGGCACATTTCACGACTGTACACCGGTGTCGAAGAGATCAACGACGCTGGTTACTCGGAGCATCTTCCATTGTGATATCGATAGAACAAGGACAGCATTCCCACCTGTTAGGGTGTTCCCATCTATCAAACGGTCTGCCCGTTTCTGGAGAGTCAAGGGTGTGTCATGTCTTCAACCTTATTTAGTTACATGTTACCTGGACGCGTGACGTGCCATCTTAGGCGTGCAGATGAAGGGCGTCTCCTCCACCTGTAGCGCACGCTTTAGTCCCCGCACCACAGTGGGCCTGTCCATCCACGTCTCGTTGGCCTTGTTGATGGTCGCCTGGATGATGGAAGACTTGTACTCGGCGGGTTTAGGGACAACAGCCTGCAGGTTCACAGTCATTGGTGTTGGCATCAGCACTGGAATGATGGGCCTCGTTAATAATCAATTCTGTTTTTACACGGTAATCTGTGGAACGTATCCCCACGGTAAAAACAGAATTAAGTGTATTCAAATGCGAGGTAGTGATTGACTCCCGTATTTGACAGTTTAATATTTACAGGAAAACTCTTTTTTTAATGTGTTAATCTAAAAAAAAATGCTAAAAGTGCATGTTTCTTCAACATACGTAATAATTTATTTTTTTGATTTGACATCTAATAAATGACTTTTTTGATATGACAATGTGCATTTAAACAAAAAAGAACTTTTCTATGCAATTATCATGGAGTGTTTTTGAATATTATATTTCCTTAGAATATGATCATCTCCTTTTAGGAACTACTACACTGTTTGATGTTGATGTGCAAAATATTCACTTAAACCATAGCACTTTTTTAAAGTCGCATACTTTTTCCTTTGAACCATTTTTATGTTGCCATTTAAAACCATTTAAACAATTGCAGTGCCCTTCATTCTTTTTACACTTTCTTAACAAACTGTGTGTTCAGAGTACTGCAGTTTCAGAATTTTGTTGTGTTGACAATTTATTAAAATGTCTCAGTTTTCGAATATGACTTAATTTATTAATTAAATAAAGCAATAATTTATTTATTTTAAAGACATACAACAATGTCGTATTCCCACGAGTTATCAATTCAACTCAATTTGGGACTGTTAATTTTTCTACATAATATTAAGTTTAAAAAGTTTTCAAGACAAATACGTAAATGAAAATATAAAAAAAATAAACAATAGGAAAATAACGTAAATAAATGTACAGGCTCAAAACATACAAATACAATAGAAATACATAACAACGTTTTACAAGAGAGAAATATACTTACATCAGAATCTGCAAAGCTTGAGGACGGCTATCAGAACAGTGTAAATGGTTTTCCAAATAGCATTTAAAATAATAGGATCTCAGAACATCATTTCGAGATTGGTCCGAAGCGCACACATGCCTCAATTTCTCAGGCAACTTGTTATAGCTGGTGAAACCAATGTATTCCAATGATTTCAGTCGGTATTTTGAAGAGTGTATTTTTGATATGTATAGTTTGTGTTGTTGTCGTGTATTATGTTGGTGAACATCATGAGTATAGTTAAGTTTTATATTTGTGTGAGTATGGCATTGAATCATATTTAAAATAGAGTTTGTTATCTCATGGCTAGGGATAATCTTAAACGGTAATACTAGTGCGTACCGGTAAATATCTTTAACGGGTGTATTCCATGGCAGGCCAAAAATGTAACGCAGGGCCCTATTTTGAATTATCTGTACCTCACCCAGATACTCGAAAGATAGACCAACTTTTAATACTAACTTTTCTTTCCCAAGGCGTTTCCCCCCGTGAGGGTCGACAGGAACCTTGTAATCTTGGGTAAGGTTTTGCAGTACAAGTCCACCAGGTCGTTCCTAGTCTTAGTCTTGGGCACGTGGTCCTTCTTCATGGAGAAGTCACTGGTCACATCGTAGGGCAGCTGGCCCTTACACGACAGGTGTTTCAGATCTTCGTTCACCTGCTGTGCCTCGATATACCTGTAATAATACATAGTTAATCATAATATATTATGCTGGAGTATCAGATGGATTTACATTGACTTCTGTTCACAAAAGAAAGCAATAATAGCACACGTAAATACAATTACATACATACATACAAATAACACACAAATTACCGATTTTAGAACAAAATATAGTAGATTCAAATGTGAGGTTATATTTGACTCCTGAATCCGACAAATTGACTTGTACGGGGAAAATGACATGCATAATCGAGTTTTTTTTTTATGTTGAAAAACGAGGTGCTAATACCCGTTAGGATAACTTACCTTGATCTTTGTAGATAGTACATAACCAGCAGATTATTAGATTCAGAATCCCCAAAAGCCTTCAAGAAATTGGTCAGTATTTCTTCCTCATCTTGGGAAAATGGCAAAAGCAATGCTTTGGATAGAAGTCCCATTTTCTGACAACCTAAAAATAATTTATGATAAATTACACAAGTACTGTTTTATTAACGATTTAGTTTTTTCAAATTGAAAATTATTCTTCATAGTGTAGAGGTTTATGTTTTATTTATATATTTTATGTATTTATATTTATTATATAATTGTAATGTAGCGAGTCGACGAATTGGCCCAGTGGGTTATAAAAGTTCATTAAATAACGAATATTGAATTTTTTTAGAAAAACCATTACCTTCTAAAAACACCAGCAATCTTTGCGCCTTTTCATCTGCGGAATCAAACTCGGTCAAGGATTCCTTTATCAAATTAAACGCTTCCAATACCAACCCCCTCGAAAGATAAAGGTTGCAGCAAACTTGCCAGTCGTCGAAAACCACAGCCCTTCTGTTCTGGTCGCCCTCCGCAAGGATGGTTGCATAGGGGTTACGCACGTGCAAGTACTGCAGTGCGGATTGCGTCTTTTTCTGGGCCAAAAGTGACGAGAGCACAACATTGTGCTGCCACTGTTTGAGACTGCCTCCGGCTAGCAAGCTCTGTAGCTGGACCAGTGCAAACTGAAATCATAAGCGCACATTAATGTCGGGACATATTCAGGGTAGCAAGAAACATCAAACGGCGCAACAAATGCTACAGCAGTCTGCACATATATTTCAAATTGAGACTTCTTCGAGAGGGATCAAATCAAATCTCCATAAAACAATCATCAGACCAGAGCTAAGTTAAGGGTCAGGGTGCGGGGTCTTTACGAAGAGTAGTTAAAGGGTATTTATTGGATATTTTTGAGAGAAGAATCTTTGAAGTCATACAAAAAAATGGGTTCTGGCGGACAAGGTACAATAACTAGCTATACCAACTGTTTGAAGGGTAATCAATGCCAAGATTCATAAAACAGGGACATCTCCGCCGGACAGGACACGCAGCAAGGATGGAAGATAACTGACCCCACCAATGAGGCTTCTTTATTTTAAACCTACAGAACGAAGGAATGTTGGGAGGCCTAAATTGGGTGGCTGGAGGGTGTGGAGGCAATAGATAAGTAAGTTACTATATATTATAGTTAGAAATTCTCACGTCAAACCCTCTGTGGTCCAAGTGCCAGAAAGCTTCGGTGATCTTCAGTCCCGTGTTGCTGAACCCAAACATGGTGGGGAATTGCATCAGTCTTCTTATTATATTCTCATGTCTAATAGAAAACAAAATAATAATAATATAACAAATACATATTAAATAATGTAAGCACTATCGGCAAATCTTTTTTCCGTATTGTTATTTGAAATTTATCATGCTTGGCATAGAGTATTGTTATTTTTAATTGTCAACCCCTACCCCTACACTGCGGCCGACTGCAATGTGGAGTTTAATGAAATCACTTTTGTCAGAATTTGAACCAGCAATATCTCTAGACCTGTAGACATAGAGAAATATTTAGAGATCTCACCTGCTGTCATCGAAGGTTGTGACGTAGTCAACCAGGACATAGAGCACCAGGTAGTGTTTGTACTCTTCTTTGATTTCGGGAATGAGGTATATCCTCAGTAGAGAATGTAGAGATGGCGGAGGGTACAGTCCCTGGGTTTTGCTCCCATCGTCCATCCAAAACCTGACAAAATTAATAATAATAATAATAATAGTTGGATGACTTGTATAGCGCCGTTTTTGTGAGAAATCACCTCAAGGGCGCTGTAGAAATCACCTCAAGGGCGCTGTAAAATTAACATACTTTTAAAATACCAAATTAAAAAAGAGTGCACATAACCCCCCCCTCCCCCTCCCCCTCAATCTTATTATACTTAAATTAAAGAATAACTTACATTTTTAGCTTATCTTCTGCGCACTCTGTTCTGATGAACTGGTCAATGAATAAGAGCGGACAAAACTTATCCTGCAAGTTTTCCAAAGCGGGATTTTCACCATTCAAGCAGTGGAGTTTGTAGCGCCTGTAAAAATACATAAACTTATAAATAATGATACATACAATCGTTTACATAACCAATAATTTAATTGAACCTGATATACTATAGCACTGTACTTGTAACTATGTCGTGTTTAACATAGAAATGTAAAACTATTATGCAATTAAATATTTTCATATAATCAGCAAACACTGATTTTGAATACATATAATTACACGTAGAATTTATAAATCGTTATCTAAAGGTGAATAAAAAACCATCTCACAAAAACACCACGTTATGTTGGTACTACTACTTCTGACGTCACACGAGTACCGCAATGTATACTAGTATTGTATAGGTTACACTACACAGTAGATGATAAAGCAATATTTTTTTATAAGAAGTTGAGTCCTTAAACCAATACTATAGTATTTACATTTTAGAGCCACTTAATTTTTAGGTTAATGTCAATAGCGGCATCATAACATAGTAATATTATCAAATAAGTATACAATAAGGTAGAGGAGTCATTCCGGCCGGACCGAGTCTAATGAGTCCGATTTCGGAGGCAGTGGATTCACTCCATGTTTGCAAATCTGGATTCACACAAGAAATGGATAAGGTTTTGGATTGGAGACAGAAACAAAAAGCGACCCTATTCAATAGTGTAATATGTACGACTTGCTTCTGAAATCAGAAACACCCGGAGCAGTCAGAATTAGAAACGAAAAGCAACCATATTCAAAGGTGCAATATGTACGTTTTTTCCTTCCGGAATCGGAGACACCATAGAAATGATGGAACGACTCCTATCGTTCCACCGGATTCGGCGGAATGGTGGGCCCGGGCAGACCGAGTCTGAGGAATCGAGTCCGTGTGGCAGAACTCGGAATTAGAACCGAGTTTGTTAATTAAGTGGAATGACCCACCTTTATTTCAGAGTAATTGACAGTAGGACCAGCTTCCCTGGCAGATTTTTTTGGAAGCTGCTCAGAAAACGGCCCATTAGTTTTCTTCATACATTTTAATAGGTTTTCCATGAAATATATTTTTAATATATCATAGATAATGAAAATTCAAAAATAAATATTAGATAATTTCTTCAAATGCTTGATAACTTTGTGGCATCATTATTAATTATATAATTGAAAATACACTTTGTATATACCACTTTACTAAAAAAGAAGAAACTTTATAAAAATAAACAAAATAAACTTTATAAAAATAAACAAAATAAACTTTATAAAAATAAACAAAATAAACTTTATAAAAATAAACAAAATAAACTTTATATACCACTTTCTTTATAAAAGTAAAGTGGTATATACAAAGTGTATTTTCAATTATATAAATATTAGATAAGTTGCATATGACTTTACTGCTTTCTTGCTCATAAATGTTAAAAATAATAAACAGGCTATAGGTTTGTACTAACAGTTAAATGCCTCGAATGTTTACAAAATCGAATACCCTCTATCAAATCGTTAATTCTGACTACTGGTGTGACGTCACACCCGACAAGTCATAGATTTTGTGTGTTTTGGAGAGGTTTGAAAAATTGAAACTTTAAACAATTATTTTAACTATGAAAACGATTTTAAGGGGGCAGACTCAAATAAGGCGCTAAACGTCACTTCGCAGTATGCCAACGTAAGCAATACAACAGATAATTTATCTGCAAATTCTTAACAGAAAGTTACGAAAGTGTCTAAGGTTTTCAGTGACGTAAATTCTTAAACTGTAATCTTTTACATTATATTTGAAATACCTACTGTAATTTTAAGTAAAACGCTCGACAGTGCCTTCGCCGTTATGTTAACTGCACCCATTACAAACATATTTAATTAAAATCCTTCCACAATCTCAGAGTAAATACGATCAAGAACCAAGAGCGTTTATTAAAAATAATTCAATAAATCTAGATTTTCACTGTAATTCCCTCAAAGTTCAGGAATTTTTAAATTCAGTTCCGTCATACAAAAATCATAGAAGAATTTCCGGCCCGCGCGGTTGTTGATAAAACGATTTATTTCGCCGGAGTAAATCAGTTGTGAGAAGTCCTTCAGAGCGAGCGGACGTCGATTTGAAATTCGATATTTTGTCTGTTTTATGACGAATAGCTGGGAAGAGAGGTGTTAAACTGCCACCGGAATGTAAGAATTACGTATTTTCGATTTTTTTTTGTTGTAATCACATTTCTTTGCAACGTTCTTTAAGATGGTCCAAAAAGTGATTAATTTATTATACGGCACAATATAAAAGACCTGCGCACTGGAAAAAAACTGACGGACGTGGTACAGATCTACAAGATTATATATTTGCAGACGGTCAACAGAAAAGCTGATGAATGAACGAATTATTTTTAAAATCTTTACATTTTTTGTGCCCATATAATTTACAATCTTGACGCCCCTGACTGCATATATAAGTATGCCGATCTGAGCCTATCAAAATCTGTAGTTTTAGCGGCTATCTTAAATTTCTAGATATTCAGACCGATTTGGTTAGAAAACGGCGTAAGTCATGTTAGGCGGGTGCTGAAGTCAAATTTACTGTCAACCTGAGTAATTTCGATGGTCATTTTGAATTTGAGTTCTCTACCGATTTGGTTCAAAATCGGAATTAAAGTGTTTGGAGGTCACTGAAATCAAATGCGAAGAATGATAACAAAGAATGTTTTTCTTCATTCAGAACAGCTGTATTTCGGACGATATTAGGTCCTTGGAGACCAATTTGTTTTCAAATTGTACCAACTTTAACCTACTTTAAAAAGTATAGATTAACCTCTACCAAAAACTTACTCCTTCGCTGTCAAAATTGACCAAAACACTAAAAAATAGCGAAGAATGAGAACTTACAAAAAGTTTGCATAATTTAGAACCGCTGTATCTCGGACACTATTAAGTCCTTAGAAACGTATTTGATTTCAAATTATAGAATATTTGGTCTACTTTGCTTAGGGGAGGGGCAAGGGGAAGATAGGAGACTTTTGTGAAAATACTCCCGTTATAGGTATTATTCACCTGCAAAATTTCAGTTTTTCTTATTGCCTTCATTGACTGAACTACTGGTGAATTGTATTCAAGCTTATTGTCTACGTCTGGAGTGGGTTGTAAATCATTGTTATCTACCTATGTTATATTTTTACTGCTGTTTAGTATACAATATTGAAGGGCGTTTCTAAATCCCAAAAATGATCAAAAGACAAATAATTCTTATTCCCATTTAATAAACGGGATATAATTCACATCCGCCATCTTGGTTCCTAAGTTAAATGTAATAGTCGGATTCCTCAACCATTAATAAAAACTAAAGCCTTTGAAAGAACAGCTATATAAAAAATAGCATCTAATTCATTTCAACCATCTTAAATCCACAAGTGGACAATCAAAAATCGGAGTCCTTGATTCAAAAACCTTGAAAATAATTCCCTATGTCAAAAAACTGTGCTTATAAGTATTTCTGAGCAGGTGGTCCACGCTACCCATTTCTATAATATTTCCGAACCAAAAATAAAACATTATGCTGTGAAGAAATAAATACGTAAATAGTAACAAAAAAATAAATTGTGAAAGGGAAGCACTTTGTATGGGTACTGACAATTATTAATATATTATACAATACAAATTTAAAAAAAAAACATATTCTCATCATTTACCCTAACCTATACCAACAGATCGACTAGCTTTACTTTGCAGTAAGGGGCAAAAAAAATCCTCCCTTTTCCGACTGCTAAGTTAAGTCTGTCAAGCTTCTATTAATTTATTGTTAAACAGCGAATAAACGAAAAAAATATAGAGCAAATATTTTTTGCTTCGTATTGCATCAATACGCTGAACATTTTTTTAATCCGGCGTGGTCTACATTATCCACATTTCCCCAATCCTTCTGCCGGATCACGGTGGTCCGTGATTTTGAGTTTGAGGCCTAAAATTCCTAACGGCGGTGAATACGCGGTCTTATACTGGACCCTTAAAAACAAATACAAACAAACAAAAAAAATAGTATTTAAGTTAGAATGTCAAAAAAAAGGACTGGAATTCCTCATTAGTGCATTTTAATTGGGTAACACAGAAACTGCATACCGCAGAACCCCGTTAATTTGAAATCCAGGGACCTCAAAAACCAAATTTCGAAATAATAAATTACAATAAAATTCAGAATAAAAGCAGTAGTTTTAAATTTAGGGATTTCTAAGTTGCCATGTGATCTTGGTCAGTTACTTATTTTTGTATAAGTTTTGGAATTGAAATGGTCTTTGAAAATTTGTCACAATGTGTTCTTTTTGAAGGTATTATTATTTATATATATATTATCTTTATACTCATCTACAATCCAAAAACTTGTTCCTCTTTTTTTCTTTCTATGTCATAAATATGTTACACTTATATACCAACTATGCATCATGTTATTTTTTTTCTTTTAAGTTCTGTACACATAATCAAATAAATAAATGTTAAATATGTAAAAGCCCTTTTGGGCGTTAATGAATGAATAAAAATAAAAATAAAATTATTTAAACTGAGGACTCTAAAATATTTAAACAGCTGTGTAGTTGATAGAGTCATTGTGTAGAGATAAAGTCAGAATCGAAGAACGAGCTGATGGCCATACCGAAAAGCTCATTCCAGAAGTGCTTCGAGGATTGGAAGAAGCGCTGGCATAAGTGTATTATATCTGAGGGGGATTACTTTGAAGGGGAGAAAATGGATATTGATGAATAAATAAATACTTTTCCAAAAATTTCGAAATTCACCTTTTCCTTTGAACACACCTCGTATATATATATGGCAGTGAGACATGGAACTGGCAGAGGAAGGATGAAAGTGGACTGAATGCTGTAGAAATGAGATCCCTGAGGTGTAGTAAAAAAATGTATAACCGCGATAAAAATGTGAATGCAAGGCTGTAAGCGTAACGATTAAGATTGAGAAAGAGACGCTTTGATGGTTTGGGCATGTAGAGTGGATGAACGAAGAAAGGAGTGTAAGGAGAATATATGAAGCGAAAGATAATTGTAGAAGAAGTTGGGACGCCCGAGGAAGATATGGCACGATAAAGTGAATCAAATACTTGAGTCGGGCAACGTCAATAATCAGAATAACAGAAGAGTATGTACTGAGACCATGCGTGAATGTGAATGAAGCAAGGAGTGTGTGCAGAGGCAGAGTTGTGTGGAGATCCATCCTCTCTACCTACCCCTGCGGAGAAAAGGCGTAATGGTTAGTTAGTAAAATAATAGTAATGACCTGTTTTGATAGTATCGCACTAGCGAGTCGACGGGGTATGGAAGTCGCTCGTTGTTCTCCTCGAGCAGGGGGTGCTCCATGCTGAACTCAGGCAGGAGACCCACGTTGAGGAACCACTGGACCACCTGGAAGTACAGTGCCACCACCTGCACCGCCTTCTGCTGCAGCTTCACCTCCTTGATGGCTGCAAGCAAAGTCAAAGAGATGTGGATAAATAAGGAGACATTTCTAGACACCCAAAGACAGCCCTGGTAAGTTCCTTTAACCTCTCGTGTGCCACATTCCCGCCAAATATAAACCCCCTAGTGCGCCAGCCATAAAATGGAGTGTTGCGAGGCATGTGTTTACTGACAGTAATTTCGTAATTACTCTGTCTTAAATTGTACAGTTTTCAAGGATACAGTAAAACTTCAGTTTTATGTCACCCCTATTTCACATTTTCTAGCTTTTTACGTCAAAAACCTGCAGTCCCGTTTTTTTTCCCAAACATTGTCATATAAATATTTCCCCCAATGATTTCAAAAAATTCTTGCCTCCGGTTTTACATCAGTTTGATGTTCACTCTACTTAAAGTATCGCCTAAACCCAAAATCACTACCCAGATCAAATCTTTTTCTGCAAAATCAACATTATTTTATTATACGAACATAAATTATGAGTTAATCCGCTTAAAACTAGTCGCCGTCCACGTGGTTGCGCCAACCCACGATCGCATTACGATAGTAAGTCGGAGACAGGGAAGTAACTCACTCAGTTTATATAGAACAATAATGTGTGAGGAAAAGACAAAGGGAGCAAGTTATTAGTGAAGTTAACAAGTACAGCAGGGTTAAAGCGTTGCCTTTACATAAATTTAAAATCAGATCCTAGTTATTCACCTTTTCGTAAACGTAAATTTTACTCGAACAATTTCTCGAAATGCATGTTTTTGAACAAAAATGTCATTACAAATATGTATGTTTTCTTCGAATTGGACGATGTTAAAAATGTTATTACAGTAAAACTTCGTTTTTGCATTTTTCAAGGAAAAGATAAAAATTGCATTTCGAGTTATTGTTTTTACGTAACTTGTTCTTTCTTTTCTGTGAAATCGTGTTTTTCAACCTTTTATTTACGACTTTAACTGCGTATCTCACAATCTGACAGATCGCGGGACGCGCTTTTAATTTAAATTTATGCTTGACTATTCAAACAATGCAAAGTTTTTAAAAGAAATATCCATTAACAAATAGTGTAATCTGACAGACCGGCAGGCGGTAAGCGCAGAGATGTTAATATTTACAAGTAAATATAAGAAAATTACATATTCTTTCCAATTATTATTATTGTTCTGAATTTGACAGGCATGTTTTAACGAGCTCCGCAAACTCAACTCAAGATATTCAAATAATGTCATATTTAAACAAATAATTAACCATTTTCATGTTTTCGTATCGATTTCCCTGGGGATAATATGTCATATTTTTTGTGACTCATCAAAATTGATGATAAGTAGAGGATATTGACTTTGCCAGAAAAAGTTTTATCAAGGTAAAATTACAAAATCCGCTTTAGGTTGTGATAATTTTGCCATCAAATTCATTTGCTATTGTTAAAATGAGTTGAATTGTTGTGTGTAAAATTGGAAAATATTATACAGGAATGTATGAAGAAGAAAAGAGACAGATTTTTCAGATCAAAATAATGACAAAAAAACAAGGTTTCATGGTTTTTCAAAGTACGGAAGTTTTACAGTTCATTTTTATTCATATTTTGTAATAAAAATTGAGTAGGAACTTAACAATTATATTTTTCCGTACATTTTTCATTTCCTCAGATTTATACATTTTTTTATTGTCCCATTGAAAAACGTAAAAACGAACTTTCACTTGTACATAATGTGTTTATATATTTATCGAAATTGTGCATATATAGCATAAGTAATATCCCCAGAATTCATTCATTCATTTCACTGTCGGCAACCCGGGCGTTTTTGACATAAAATTTTAAACATTTGCATGTACTTCACCCGTCTCACTAGACGATGTCTGTTCTGAGACGGATATATTCAAAGAAATGATTCTTTTCTAACTTATTTTATATAAAAAAGTTAAATAAAGAAATTCAAAGATATTTTTATGGTTTTAATATATTTTCATAAAGCTAAATAAGCATTCTTCAAAATGAAAAAAAAAAAAAAGTGATGTTTTCCCTAAATATAGTAATGACATTGAAAATCATCATTGCAAGGTCCATGACGCTTTCACAATGGTGATGCTATTTTTAACTGACAAAATAAAAAAAATGGTAGTACGTGATGAAACGACAAGATAGAATAATATTAAGATAAATATACAAGGGTTGTCCGTAAAATAAGTTTCACTGTTTGCCACGGGCGTGCGGATCGCTGTTACGTGCAATCCGGCAACACTGGATCGTTGCTTGGTCTTCCCCCTCCACATCCCCACCCGGCCGAACTCGCCGCAACGCTCAGTGATCGCATCGCCCGCGAGGTGTGAAGTACGCTCCGTGATTCATTTTTTGTGTGCTAAAGGCCATTCGGCGACGGAAATTCATTCTCAATTGACAGAAGTGTATGGAGAAACGTGCATGAGTGTTCAAATGGTGCGCAAGTGGTGCAAAGAATTCAAAGAAGGGCGCACAGACGTCCATGACGAACAGCGGTCCAGACGGCTATAGGTCAGTGACGAAACGATTGCGAAAGTGGAAGCGACAATGCTGGCAGATCGAAGACTGACGGTTCGGGAGCTTAGCGAGATGATCCCAGATGTCAGCAAGACAACTATAGACATCATCCTAACAGAACATTTAGGTTATTCTACGGTTTGTGCAAGGTGGGTGCCCAGAATGCTTACGGAGGACCACAAACGACAGCGTGTTGAAGCAGCCACAACATTTCTCACGACTACAAAGTCGACGGTGAGGAGTTCTTGGACTCCATAGTCATTGGAGACGATACGTGGGCCCACTACCCCACACCGGAAACAAAGGAACAATCCAAACAGTGGAAAGATCCGCAATCGCCGACGCCGCGTAAGTTCGAACAAACGCTGTCTGCCGGCAAAGTCATGGCAAAGGTATTCTGGGACAGGAAAGGCTTATTGTTGTGCGAATTTATGCCTACCGACACAACAATAACTGCTGATCGCTACTGCAAAACTCTGGAAAACCTTAAAAGGGCCATACAAAACAAGAGGAGGGGCATGCTGACGAATGGAATCCATTTTCATCAGGACAACGCTCGTTCGCATACAGCCCTCGTCACCACCGCGCTCATTGAGAAATTCGGGTGGGAGATCGTCCTACTCGACCCACCATACAGTCCAGACTTGGCCCCGAGCGACTACCATCTCTTCCCTGATTTGAAGAAAGACCTTCGTGGAACGCATTTTGCAAATTGCAAGGAGCTGAAAGAAGAGGTTCTGAGCTACCTTCACAGCCTGGCGGGAGACTTTTATGACCAGGGAATCAAAAAGATGGTGACCCGGATGAAAAAGTGCACCGAAGTCAAAGGGGACTATGTAGAAAAATAGCTGAAAGTCTAAGCCTTCCAATGATGTATTGTTCATTGTAAATAAAATGGTTTTCATTGTGAAAAAAATAGGGAAACTTATTTTACGGACCACCCTCGTATTATTTCCTTGCAAAACGAATAAAATATATTTTAGTATGTTAGAAACATTTTTTTAAGTGTCCAAATACTATAAAATTGAGTCGAGTCGGATGTGTTGGTAGAGAATGCCGCTCCGACATCGCTGGCACACAAGCGGTTAAAGTGACTGAGCTAACATCAAACGAATAAGGTGAAAGAAACATGAAAGATGTCTTCAAATAAAAAAACTAGAACAATGATGCAGTTGTGTTAAGGAGAATCACATCAGTGATTAGTGCAAGCCTTGTGCCACACAAGATTCCCAACTGCCTGGAGCCAGTGAGACTACAGCATCCCCAAATAGGATCATGTGAGGCTGAAGGAAGTGGAGAGGGGAAGGAGACGGGGAAGTGCCCGGCATTCAGATCCGGTAACTAAACATAGCGAAAGCCATTTCAGGAAGCACTTCGTAGAGTATGATGAGTGATAATGAGTGTATGCATGACCTCCGAATCGACTATGAATTCAGAGATCACAGATTTTATTAAATTGATGTCTTATTTCATATTTAATTATGTAATATAAAACAGTAGACATAAATATTATGTAGTATATTTGCAGCACGTTCCAGAGTGGAAGATACTCAGTATCGCCCTAGTAAAAGACAACCATTCAAAATGGACATTGTTACTTGAAATAGTTTTAGCCATGTTTGGTGACCTTCCCCATCTCCTTCCCTCCCCCCCCACTTCCTTCTGTCTCACAACACACATACCTCAAAAGAGAATGCTATAATAAATGGATTATTTCTATAGCGCCGTTTTCGTGAGAAAATCACCTCAAAGGCGCTTATAGTTCCACTGGCTCCGGATAGAGGGAAGCAGTTGGTGCTCTTATGCAGAATCCACATTTTTTTTTAGCAATATAAGTAGGTATGTTTTGAATACCTTCAGGCAGCATAAGAGGCTCGCACTTCTCCGCCACGCTGCCCAGCAGGCTGGCAACGCCTGCCAGTTGCCGGGTGCAGCTCTCGAGGCAGCGCGCCGCATTACCGTCAGGCGCCTCTCCGGCGTGGTCGAACAGGGGCAGCGTGAGGCGGTCGGCGCCCCCCTTTAGGCAGAGCGTCCGCGCCCATGCCCAGCGCGTCAGCACCGCTAGCGAGCAACCGGCCGAGCTGTGACCGCCGGTGGCCCAGGCGCGGGCGCAAGCCGACAGGAAGTGGATGAGGCGCGCTTCTAACGCGATGGACAGGATGGTCTGGCGTTGGGTCGCCTGGAATTATAATGTAAATTTAAGGATCGTCTCATACTTTTAAATAAAATCGACAGCTTCAGGTGAATATTATGCTTATTCAAGTTAATCTAATGTTCAAGGCTACCGGGGTTAAAAATTGATATTGGCAGGTTATCATAAACTTATAATTTACTGGCAATGCTTCTATAACTTCACAAAAAGGGACAATTAGATGGTTTGGTCATCAGAGTAAATGAACAAAGAAAGGAGTGTAAGGAGAATATATGACGCCTGAGGAAGACATTGCACAATCAAGTGAATCAAATACTAGATTGGGCCATGTAAAGGGTCAAAATTACAGAAGCGTATGTATGAGACGATGTATAAATGTGATTGAAGCAAGGAGTGTGTGCTAAGACAGAGTCGTGTGGCAGTTCATCCTCTCTGCCTACCTCTGAGGAGAAAAACGAAGATGGTTAATTAGTTAGTCTACACTATAAATCTTGGGCTTTATACCTTGTCTTTATTATCAGAGCAGAGGGATTCAAACTGGTTCTTGAAAAGGCTAAACATCTCAAGTAATATCAAAACAATTTATATAACGAATACTTACGACAGAGGTGCTGATCACCGGGGTGGGTTCCACGTAGAGCGGAAGCAGTCCACAGGAGACGCACTGCTGGAAGAGTTTGGTGGGCTGCAGCAGCACGGAAGGACCGATCTCGTTAATGGAGGACAGGATCTGTCTCTGCACGCCTGTGGTAGACAGGCGTGTTATATCCGTGTTGGTGAGGCAGAAACACTCTGGAAACACATCACATATTACAATTTCTTCTTCTGGCGCTGCTTTTCTATCAGAGGTTGGCTATCAACGGGGTGATCTTAACCCGCAGACAGTGCTGGCCACAGCCCGGAACAACTCTGTGGAACTGCACTGGTACGAACCAGTCACGTAAATTATGAACCCAATAAATGCTCTGTCTTCCTCTGGTACGTCCTATTCTCTACTGCTTCCATCAATCTTCCCCAATGTTAAAACAAAGAAGATGATTATGTTTTTTGTATGTGTAAATAATAATAAATGATCAACTTTTCTATAGCATCGTTTAGTGATTAAAATCACCTCAAGGACGCTTTACAATTTGTTAAAGTTTGTAGTCCTTTTTAAAAAGATTTTTTTAAGATTTCAAAATTGCTTTCTAACCTCAAACCGAGTGGAAGGTTCCAAGGAAATTCCAAGAATATGGACCCAGCACATAAAAAGCTCTATCTCCAAACTTTGCAGCATTCGTACCAGTATGTTCGACGCATCAGACTTGGCTGACCTAAGCGTGAGTTGCCTCTGAGTAAGATTGTCTCTCAAGTAGAGAGATCAGTCAAGTATGATGGTGTCATCCCGTTCAGTGCCTTATGCACCATATGAAAATTTTTAAATTGAACTCTTTCTATGACTCGAAGCCAGTGTAGGCAGTCATGTAGAAGTGAAAGAAAAGTGATGGCAGTATTTGGTGGTGGTGGCACCGCATACTAGACGAGCTGTTGTGTTGAACGGCCCTTGCAGTCTGTTCATATGCACATTAGGCAGACCAGCATTGCAGTAGTCCAATCTGCAGACTACAAGGGCATGTACCATACATATCTTGTGCCCAAAATTTAGGAGACTTATTAAATTATAAAATATGTTAAGTAATTTCAAGCAAAATTCACTTTTGAATGGCAGTATTTCACAGCAACGAAGGCTACTTTTAGTAGGCCCGAGTAAACCGGCCATCGGAATGGAAACGTTGCAAAAAAGAAATGTGATTATCACACCAGAGTTTCAATGGCCCCAGGGCAAGGGGGACAATGCAACCTAAAAATTGGAAAATATTGTAACTAAATAACAAATCATCACTCAATCTAACAAATCATCTTTCTTAATCTTACTCATTACGCTCACATCAGCCTTGCATTCTTTGCAAATCTCAGTATTTTTTAGACAGTCATACATGGTTTCACCACATACATCAGGATTGGTATCAACACTCCATTGTGGACTGCTAAATTCGCTTCTATGGACAATTTTTTGTTAGTGTCGACCGCATTCAGCCCTTAATTTATGGAGTTTCCTGAATTTACCCTTCTTTCAATATTCCTATTGTAAAGTGAAAGAAATAGAAGTATAAATGATTCAGGAAGTTTTGTAGAATCGAGCTGTCCAGATGTAGACAATAAAACTATATCAAGCAATGTTTTGATTCTGATAGGCAGTCTATCTTCAGGGTAACACTGATTGTCTTCAGCTCAGAGTGCAAACACTTTATTTTGCACTTTGTCAGATTTCTAACACTCAACCTCTGGGAAGGACACCAAAAAATATGACCAAGTGGGTGCCCCGGTGGAAGCGACCCTGAGGCAGATCAAGGAAGAGGTGGAAGAGGACTGAAGCAGGACGGGGGCTGGTGAGGCAAATGGTGAGGGACCACAGTTAGTGGAGAGCATTTTTGAAGGAAACCAAATCCCATCCTGGGATGTAGAAGATATAAAAATTTGCGCGGCGGTCAAACTTACCATAGCCAAGAGAGTTGGGGTAGAAGTGCTCCTCAAGACGGGGGACTGAGTAATAGGGGGTCAGGGTGTCGGCGCTAATGCGCACGTCGCATAGGTAGGAGCTGGCCGTGTGGGAGAGAGAGTCTCCCAGGTTCATCACACTCAGGTAGCTGTTGGTCTCCAGGACTGTACAATCTGGAAATAAACAAAATAGCATTGTTCAAAATATGGCCATTAGAATGAACAGAATCTGTAGCTGCTTTCGTCAATCAAATCAATAAGGATTTATGGTGCAGAGCAGGGGTGTCCATACTACTTATGAAGATTGAGATCGACTACTCACTACAGGTTGACACACTTAACTTTGCAAGCAGCTAAAGGTGGAACTAATGAATGAACTTAAATCAGTGTTTCTACAAACTTATTTGAAACACTGCCCACTTTTTAGATATATTTTTCTTCATCCCCATTAGACGTAAAAGTCACTATGTGTTTTGTACAGCTAGTATGGCACTTTGAATTTTACCTCTAAAATTATACATATATTACATTTAACAATTAAGATCAAGATATTGGACAAACGATTCACGAGTAACCAAGCGAGGTGAAGAAATATGGCGTGTCCAAGTGGAGAGTTGCGAATGTCATTGTTTTTGATAGACGCGTCAGGGACGGTGTTCCGTCTTGTTGCGCTTGCGTGTTGTAAGTTGTTAGGTGATTTTCCTGTGGCCGGGAGAACCTACAGAACTGATCATCTGCCAAGCTAAAAATTTGACTAGATAATGTTTACTATATACATGTAATTGTGTGAATTAATCTCTGCAATGTGTTGAAATTACAAAGCTAAATTTTTTCTTTAGGTATGAGAAATGTATGTAGATGAACGGGACTTCAGTTTTTTAACATAAATACAATAAAACTTAATTTTTACTTTTTTCAAGGGAACGATTACAAAATGTCTGAGGAAATGAAAAATGTATGAAAAAATTGAATTCTTAAGTACCTACTCAATTTTCGATATCAAATATGAATAAACTATAAAACTTCCTTACTTTGAAAAACCACGAAACTTTTGTCATTATTTTGAACTGAAAAATCTATGTCTCTTTTCTTCTCCATACATTAATTTATTTCTGTATTCCAATATTTTCCGTAGTGGAGATAATTTCCGATTTCACCCACAACACGTCGAAAATTAAACTCATTTTAACACTCACTAATGAATTTGGTGGCTAAATTATCACAACCTAGAGCTAATTTCGTAATTTTACTTGGTTAAAACTTTTTTTGACAAAGTAAATATCCCCCTACACAAAATCATCAATTGATTTACGAAAAAATATGACTCATTATTCCGGAGGAAATTGAAACTTATTACAAAAACATGATAATGGGTATTTATTTGTGTAATTATGACATTATTTGAATATCTCCGCAAAAGTTAAGTTTGGGGCGCTCGCTAATACAAATGTCAAATTCCGATTTACCAATAATAATAATTCGAAAGAATATGCCATTCTGCGAAATAAGATATTTCTTATATTTAAGTGTAATTATTGACATCTCTGCGTTTACCGGCTGCCGGGTGTGTCCGATTACGATACACGAATCATATTTCAAAATAATACAATATTTTTCATTGTTAATCGATATTTCTTTTAAAAAACTTTACATTGTGTTTAAATGGTCAAGCATAAATTTAAATCAAAAGCGCGCCGCAAGTACACCCCCGATCTGTCAAATTGTGAGATGCAGTTAAAGACGTATTTACGAAACAATAACACGAAATGCAATTTAATAATGATTAAAAATGTAAGTAAAAGGAATGACGAATTAATAATAAAAACGTAAACAAAATAAATAAATTCAAACTCTGAAATACACTCGAATCTGCTGTAATTTGAGAACATATTCCGATAAAATTATTGTTTTTGTAAAAGTGAATAACTAGGAACGTGCGTTGTAATCAAATTTACGTAAATGTAATTACGACAATGGTTTAACCCCGTTGGTGTGTACTCGTCGAACTGAACCAATAACTTGACAACTGGGGGTGGCACTGTAGGTGTATTGCCGTCTCACTTGCACACATGTAGTTCTATATAAACTGAGGGAGATAGAGTGAGTCTCGTCCTGCTATCGTATTGCCGGCACGGCGGGTTTTGCAAGGGTGCTTTATCTCATTTTAAACCGATTATCACTCAGTTTTATGGATTGTATTATAATAAAATAACTTTAAGAAAAATGTAGATGGAGATAGTCGAGTTTTAGTGATAATTTCAAGTAGGGTTTGTATGCAAAACTGACATAAATCCATGGGCAAATTTAAAAAAAATTGTAAATTTGGAAAAAGTTGAGACACTAATTTTTTGACGTAAATAGTGCGAAAACGTGAAATAGGGTTGGAGTAAAATCGAAGTTTTGCTGTACTGGGAAAATACGAAAATGAGGAGTGTGGAAACGAAATTTTACCATACAAACAAAAAGCGCAAATCCTTCTTACCCGGCATCTGTTCCTTGTACCACTGATCAATGTCAAAGACTATCATCATGCTCTGCACGGGCGCCAGCACGCTCTGCGGCCAGCACTCCCAGACCACCTGGCAGAGGTTGAGCACGCACTCGTCGCAGTCGTCGGCGCGGCCCGTCGCCATGGTTATGGCGTGGCATGAGAGCGCGCGTCCCCCCACCACGTGCTTGGGGGCGGTGGGCGCCCCCGACAGTTCCACGTTGAATCGCAGATTGCAGGTTATGAAGTTCTGGAAGAAAGATTAAGGATTAAATGTAAGATAACAATTTGTAATAGGCCATGTCGAAAGCTCTGAATACCACACAAGAATCTCAACTGCTCCCAGCCGTCTGGAGCCAGTGAAAATACGGCATCCCCAATTGGGTATAATGTGAGGGTGAAGGTAGTGGGGCAGAGAGGAGGTTGGAGAGGAAGGTGGAAAAGTAACTGGCTATTCAGATCTGTTCACAGACACAACTAAAGCCATTTCAAGCAACATTTCGTTTCTGAATGGTAGTCTTCCACCGAGGCAATACTGAAAGCATATTCAATACTGAACAGAACATCCGTAGGAGTGTGATCTGTAACTATTTGAAAGAAAACTTACGTTGGCAATCTTTCAATTTGTTAAGATTTTCGACTACTGGGTGTGTGGAAGGACAAGCCAATGTTTGATCAATTTCACCCCAAAGTAAGACAAAATGAACCTAACTTCGGGTACACAGACATTCCACTAATAATAATAATAGTTGGATGATTTGTATAGCGCCGTTTTTGTGAAAAATCACCTCAAGGGCGCTGTACACACTTCTGCCGGTTTATCTCTTCAGTGAGACTAGCAGTTACTAGACCTCGTAGGCGATCCCAAATTTTGATGATGCAATGTGTTTCTGTGTTTATGTTTCTATCTCTAATTTTACAAATTATTTTGATATGAAATTACGGTAACTCCGCACAGGAGACCCACCCCTGAGGGAAATAATTTCCCTCAAGGCTTATATCATCTTTGGGGATGCTATGTGGAGGGCTTCTGAAATGACTTCTTATTTTGACAGAATGTTTACGATGCACCCGGATATTCAAATTAAGTCAAAATAATACTTGGAGGCATTCTTTTCTAAATTGATACAATATTTTCATTGAGTTGATGTCAACGTCTATTTCTTTGGACTGTAATCGACAAAATTTATGTATATGTAATAGGCTAATAATAATAACAACTTTTTAACCCAATTGACCTCAAAAGGATTTACATATGTATTCGGAAGATAAAAGATTACCCTCATGAACTTTTCTGTTTTTATATGATTTTTTGTAACATTTACTCTATACACAGATTGTCATTTACAGTGAAACTTCCCGTGAAGGGATCGGATAGAAAGTTCTTAAGCATGAAACCTTCTTATGTGGGAACTTCTTAAGTAGGTTTCATTGTACATGACATGATACATCAAAGGTTGCGTCGACAGATTGGCTATGAGAAGCTTTTAGCACAGGGTTAATTTATGATACCTACTTCATAGAGATATCCCCCTCCGTTGAGGGTAGTCTTTCCTTCGTAGGTCAGGGCGTACATGGCAGCTAGGGGGAAGCCCTCCTCGTGCCTGTCCAGAGAGGAGTACACCACCCACAGGTAGCTGAAGGCTCGGGGATCGTCACACGGCTCCTAAACACAATAATGAACAACATTTTTAACATACACACACAATTGGATAGAATAATTGGTAACTGGCACACAGGTTATCATGAATCTTGTTATAGATTCTTTTACATCCTTCAAATCTTTCACAGAGTTATTGATGGAAGCTTTTCAACTCACCAGGAATCCAAAATGAGTAATTGGCAATCCGTCTGTACTAGGAGGTGATGTGTACTCCAGCTTCAGTGTGATCAGATTCCACAGTTGAAAAGCGCCAAAGTTGAAGGCGATAAACACACTGGCGAGTTGCGGGACGTACAGTACAGTGGTAACGAAGACTTTCTCTCTCGTCGCTCGCAACCTGATTGTGTTATCAGGATTGTGCATTATGTACTGGAGGTTGTGGAAGCATCCTTCGTTGATTTGGATGGCAATGTGATCTTCCTTTTGGCAGGCGATGGCTCTCTGCTCGTGGATCACGTCAATATCATCGATCGAGAGGACAACTAAATCAGCGAGATTCAATTCATCACGAATCAGCTCTTCTTGGCCGCTGTTGGCATAGAGGATGGCTGGAAAAGAAATTAAGGTAAGTTTAATGAAATACAGTGTTAACTTTAGAGCACTGCTTTGCTTACTTCGCTTACATCGTCCTTGCATTCTTTTCAGACATCCTCATTCGTAATACGATCATAAATGGTTAACATGAATCACACTCCACGGGTATCTCATTACAGCATTCAGTTTACTTCCGTCCTTCTGACAGAACTATACCTCACTGTTGTAGATCAGGATTGACATCAGATATCCATTGTGGACTGTTAGCTTCGCTTCCTTTGAGAACTTTCAATTAGTGACATCTTCTTTTCTCATATGGGAGTCAAAGGGACTAACAAGTAGATAATACATATCATGTATTATCTACTTGTTAGTCCTGTTTTTTCTGCGTCGATCTATCTACGTCCCGTGACTCTAAAATGAAAAATAAGACCTGCACGACATTGGAAAAACTCTTCGTTTTGTCAATTTAATGTTACGAGCCTCAAAGCCCTGGGTTTTTTTACATGACCTTGGCTGTTACAGCAAACATTGCTTTCCTGCGACGGTGTGCACCTTTCTTCCTTAAGCTTACATGGACCTTGCATTCTTTTCACATATGATTTCTTATGACACAGCATGTATTTATATTAGTTGAGTTCACCTTCGATGCAGCTTTGTCTGCTAAGATCAAATGCCAGAGTCATGCCGCCCTGAGTGCCGATGAGTACAGTCCCGTCGAAGCACTGGAGGGGGCCCTCGGGAAGCCTTTCCACGTACTGCAGGCAGGATACGCGGCAGTCTACACGAACAGCGCGCAGCACCTTGGAGCCCTGGCAGTGAAACAGGCAGACCATGCCCCCGACCAGGTCGCACTCCATCCCCACAAGCAGCTGCATTGTGTGCTCCAGCAGGGGGGTGGGGAGCTCGTAGACGCATGTTACTTTGGTTCGCAGATCCCTGGAAATAATTATACGTAACTCATTAGAATATTGTTTTCGGTTCCATGACGAAACAGAACAGAACATCGAAGAAAAATAACAAACAAACAACAAACCTAACCTAACCCAATATTTTTATCCTGTTTTGTCACAGTTCTGTATTATCTGGTTATCATTGTTTTTATGCGTTTGCAGCGTTTTTATTATACTATAAATTAATAAACTAATCAATAATACATATCATTGAGATAAGTATGCAAAAATCTTCATAGCTTCCTTCTGCCCCGACCTGTTTGAACAAACTCCGGCTATCTGTGGTGTTTTGGAAAAGGGAGATGAGTCAGTAAAAATGCAATATACTAAATATGCCAAACGAATCCTAATTATTTCAGAAGAATTGTAGAAACGTCGAAGAAAAGAGACGAGTCCTCTAGAGAAATTATGTTAAGAGTATTAGCTGTTGACATACAGAGGTGTGTCACATTTTTATAAATTAACATGCAATTAGAGATCGTCTCTTATTTATCAACACATTTATTTTAAAATATTGACACGGAAAACAGAGACAACTTCAATAATCGCTGTATTCTGTGGGCTAAGAAACGCAACCCTCAAGTGCTTAAAAAAAAGAAGTTCTTTATTACAATCCTCAGAACTGAGAAAATTAAATGGAGTTCTACAAATTAAACACAAAAACAATTAATAAGTTTTATTTAAAAACTGATCTTTAATCTATTCAAAATTTTGGATAACTCCTCTTCCTCGATTTCTTTCTGCCAGGTTTGATTTAATTTTTGAAATCATTTGCCTTTTCTGTTTTTTTTTTTTTTATAGCCAGTGGAGGTGAATTATATAGCTTAGTGGAGAGATATTTATAATTCCTTTGTCCAAAAGCAGTTCTAAAATTAGGAATATTCATAATGTCATACCGGTTCACTCTTTGTGGTGAAAATTAAGTTTCTTCTTTTTTTGAATTTTGAAATGTTTGATTAAAACATTCTTAGCATAGATATTTTTGAATGCTAGGTACCTACTGCAAAAGATTTGATAATTTATTTTTCTATCATTCTTTAGGGGGGTTTTAAGATGGTATTTATAATACCCTTTTGGGTTCTAGACAATTGTTTCATATGGTTAGTGGTTGTCGATCCCCATCTCAATAAAACATATTTGAGGCAGGAGTGGCATAGTAAACTTTTTTTACATCTTTTTGACAAAATGTTTCTGATGTTTAAAAAAAAAGTGTATTATGTAAGTTTCCTCGTGATACCATTTATGTTAGTGTCCCAATGAAGATTTTCATCTATTTCTATGCCAAGATATTTTATACTTTCTGTATGTGTAATAAGGGGGTAAAAATATGAAAAATTGCTTTGGAATTCATGTGAAATTTTAGATTGTATTCATTCCCCGGTTGCCCTCTTGTGTCAATTGAAAAAGGTAAGTACTTTGTTTTACTTAGATTTAACATAAGTGAGTTGGTTTTTAACTATTTTTGTAGAATGATGAGCCCACATTCAGCTTCTTTGATTCCAGTTATTTTCATGAAATATGATTATGGTATTATCGGCAAAGCTTACTATTTTTCCTTTGATGAGAAGAGCAGAAATTTCATTTATGTAGATGAGAAATAATAATGGTCCTAGGATGCTTCCTTGAAGAACTCCACAGTTTATTGGAAGAGACGTGCTAGTTTTTTCACCTATTTGTACATGCTGTTCTAGTCCTGATATGTAACTTTCTAATAGTTTCAGTGTTGTTCCATAATAATAATTTATTTCAATTCAAAGATAAAATTGTATGATCAATAGTGTAAAAAGCTTTGTGAAGATCAATAAATATTGCCAAACATTTTCTACTAGCGTCGAATTTTTTTATTATTATGTTTGTTAACTTCAGAAAGTACCTCGATTTTCCCTAAAACTGTACTGAGTAGCAGATAATTTATTATTGTTTTCCATATATGTACTATATAATTTGTTTTTTAATAACTTTTTCAAAGATTTTTGGAAATGTGATTAACCCTTTCTCACCCAGAGTAATTTTAACACATTCTCCGCCAACAAGTTTTTTCATAAAATGTAAAAAAAAAATTCTTTGTTTTTAAGTTATATTTAATAAATTATGTAGAGATATGATTATTAATTTACTTGGATGCATTTTTGTGGGAAATTATGAGGATTTTTATGTGTCAGTCACATGTGACTGACAAAGCGCCAACGGAAAAAATTACGCGTCGCGCCATGTCAGTCATTCTGTCAGTCACGTGTCTCACACGAGCGAACTGGTATCAGCAGTTTAATGACATCAAAACAGTCGCGCAGCGTCATCCTGACTGATACGTCGTGTCTGTGAGAGTCTAGTGAGTATTTGAAAGAGTGGAAAATTAAATAAAAACGTTTTTGAATTTATTTATATTTTGAATTGTAAGTGTTTGTTTCTAAAGTATAATTGTATGTGTGTCTGAAATCATTCTAAAATATTTATAACCTAACCGCATTTTTTGTTATTTTATAGTAAATTTTTAAAACTAACCTCACTTAAAATGGAGTTTGAAGATTTTAATTCAAGTCAAGAAGATATTCTGCAATTGGAGGCGGTAGAATCACACTACATTAGAGAGCGTAGGTCATCAAATGGAACCGACGAATTAATGATTCAAGTACGAGGTCAAAAACGTTGCAGAATTTTATCAGATTTAGAGTGAAGAAGAAATTAATCAACCTTCCACATCAGATAATATTCGTTCCTCAGAAAACTGGATGGAAGCAAAGGGCAATCAACCGAGTGTAATTCCATTTACAGAAACACCAGGTTTGATTCCATATAGTTTGAGATCTACTATGTGTAATTCGAATCCCAAACAATTTTATAAGCTGCTCGTTCCCGATGAATTACTTGACCAGATTGTGATGTTCACAAATTTATATGCTTCACAAGTACTTAAAAATACTAATTTATCCAAAAAATCACGTTTGCACGATTGGAAGGAAATAAATAGACAAGAAATTTCATCTTTTTTTGGCCTAATTTTATATATGGGTATTATAAAATTACCAAAAGTATGCGATTATTGGTGGAAAGACCCAATGTTAGGCCAACCATTTGCTAAAAGTGTAATGCGTCGAAATAGGTTTGAAATATTACTGAGAATGCTTCATTTCATGAATATTTACAAAGTGCTAATCCTATTTCTTTCTTTGTTTTTCGATTTGTTTTCTTATCTAACTTAAAATCTTTTATTTAACTAACTTTCAACATCCATGTATTAATACAAATAAACCAATATACTGCAAGTAACTGATACCAGGTATACCCACGCACTGGCCTTGCCTATGTGGGATTATTTGTTTTATATACATTATACTCATAGGTTGTTCAGATGTATTTATAATTTAATGTTTAAAAAAAAAAACAACAACAAAATGTTTATAATCATTGTACCTTTTCATTTCAATGAATATATAAATAAAAAAAGTTTATAAGGTAACAAAAATGTTTCACTTGTCTACATACTAATTAATTATTTACCACTCAGAGCCACAGTCGTTTTAAAATGATGTTGAACATTTCCTAAACTATAAGTAAAAAAAAAAAAATTAAATATAACGAAAATTTGCAAATAATTCTACTACACACAATCTAACGTCAAATATTTTTCTTATCTAAAGAAATTAAATTGGGTGAGAAAGGGTTAAGAGACATTGGACGGTAGTTATAAATGTCGGTTTTGCTTCCATTTATATAAATCGGTACTGTAATGGCTTTTTGAGACAATATTTTGGCGCTCTCGCAGCAGCCGGCAGCTTTTTATAAGCGCTCCAGTTTATCTGGGAAATATTGCTTAGTTCTTAATTTTTTCGGTGTTAAAGTAGCGTAAAATAACCGCAATAATTTATAGGTTACATTTATAAAAATCATATAATTTTAGTGTGGCCGTTTCGGGCTTAAATCAAGTTTATAATAAAAATCAAATAAAAACCCAAATATTTTAAGTTCAAATCTGTCGCGTCGTTCTAAACTAACCCAAAAGCATCGGTCGGTCGAAGCGTTCGACACATGTGCTTATTAAAAGACCTTTTTGCTTGTTAAAAGTGTCCCAAAGTAAATGATTTACAATGTTATTCTTTGAACTGTGGTGATTGTAAACAATATCGTATACGAGCTAGACAACTCAAACTCAAACTTAATGGTGAATGTGCTATTTTGGAGCCTTTAATAAGCTGCAAAGATATCGCTGTATAACCTTGAACACTGTACCACAACTGCAATCCGCAAAATTAGATTTCGTGGCTACCGAGAAAGGCGCAATAGGAAATAAAAACATTTGACGAGAAGATCTTCTGCTGTCACGGCGACCTGAGTTCTGACCTCCAGTTCACGGAGCAGATCCGGTGCATCATGCGGCCCACGGACGTGCCCGAGAAGGCTGCTCCGCGGCCTGCTGTGGTCCGACCCGAGAAGGATACCACCGGCTGGGGCGAGAAATAGACGACACGCTGATGTGGTCTTTCCAGATCCTGAAGCCGGCCGACGAGCGCCACCTGGCGTATGGGCAAACCAACACCAAGCGTCCCGTTCACCAACAAAGACAAAGAAGATTGGAAGAAAGGATCAGTACCCCCGGCCCCCGTCCTCACCCGCCGCCCAACTTCACATAACTCCTATCATTCGTATTAGCGTCTTGCAATATATCGTAAGGAATAAATACAGATAGCTTCTATTTTTTTTTTCAATTAAACATGTATGAAAACTTAGACCAAGCCGTATTTAGTTTTGATAATTTAACTGCATCCTTTATATGGTCTATAAATAATGTATAATGATAGTGTACAAAAAAAAAAAAAATGTCATAGATTTAATATAGGAATAATGTAAGAATAGGAAGTAAGATTTGTAAAGCGCCCTTGAGGTGATTTTTCACAAAAACGGCGCTATAAAAATCATCCGAATATTATTATTATTATTAAGATGGAAATACACATTTAGATATGGAAAGATTGACAGATTGAGGTATGTCAGAAGCGAGATCAGTTGGTTTTGTAGGTGTTGTGATTGTTTTGTTTGAGATGAGATCATTTCCTGATGAGGTATTTAAGTTAAGATAATTTCACTTTATATTTTTACTCCGTTGTTACTGATCTTAGTTGAAGTAAATTTTCAGGGTTCGGACAAACATCCTCTTCTATTTTTTCTTCATTAGTTAGGGATTCTTGAATTTCATTTGCTAGTTTTGATCCAATGTTAATAAATAAGCTATTAATTTATTCAAGTAGTTTGTCAGGATAATCTGCAAATGAGGTAGGAACCATGTCTATGTTTAATTCTTGAATGGTTTTATTGGTGGATGAAGATTTTTTTACTAGAGATTTCTTTTAAAATCTGCCAGAGTTTAAGGAGATCATTCTTACAATCATATATTTTTTTACTTATAGTAGTTTTTTTTAACATTTCGTATAACATTTTTAGAAATGTTCCTGTATCTTTTATAATATCGGAGTTTAAAGATGTCACAAGGGTCGTGTTTAGTTTTTCTATGGAGCTCATCTCCTTTCCTAATACAGTTAATTAAATTTTGCATTATCCATGGTTTAATATGTTTGTTTTTGCGACAGACCTTTTTTTCGGTTATTGTTGTATTCAAAGTAATAACTTGCTGAATGTGGTCAACGAAAGAACTCCAAGAATCATTTGTATCTTTATTTTTGTCCAGGCTGCGTATCGTAGCGTATTTTTTTGCTTTATTTCAGGATTTTTTAATTTTATTTTGCACAATGGATAATTTTGTGGTATAGTAGTCGATTATAGTGGATGTGTAAATGATAGATCTAGTCTTTTACTTGATTTACTGAAAATATGGTCAATGTATAATATGGAGTCATTAAATATTCAGATGGGTTCATTAATTACTAAAGATGCTAGCGTCTGTAGATATTCATAACGTTTAGGATGGCCATTTTCTAGTGTATCGATATTTATGTCTCCGATAATAAATATATTATTGTTTTTTTTTGTGGAGGCTTAATTCATTCGAGAGATTCTAGAAAACCATCTGTTTTGGCGAGGGCAATCGGTATATTGCTAGTATTGTTGTTTCTTTTCGAATTGTTATTTTCAAACAATTTACATTCGTTATAATGATTTCTTTAACATCCGTTTTTAACTCGTCTTTAACCTTCCAGCGGGCGCGCTGTCGTAAAATTTACGACAAATGCTCCTTACACTTAGTCACAAGCGTCGAGCTCCGAGCTATTCGAGGGTCAGTGTCTCTCTAAACTATAGACGTACCGGATGTGCTTAGAAGTTTTTGTTATTCATTGATATTTGGAAATTTTGCAACACGCGCCTTAAAGTGTAAGTATATTATATAGAACTTTTTTCTATTTATTTCTCATTTACCTATATCGTTTATTTTTATACAAGACGGGTCGTGTGAAAATTCCCGCGCTCCTCTCACCACGAGCTCTCGGAATGCTGCGACTAAACCGGAGTGCTAATGTGAAATGGTAAATAGATACCGCCCGCTCAGTATTTACGAAGCCCTACCAGACGTTAACCCCAGTCCTCATTTCCCCTAGCCTAATAAGGCCCTGGGTGTCTTTGATTGGTCGGCGCTCGGGCCTAATATCCTTACAGCAATTCCCTAACATTTATATAAAGAAAACACCATTTACATTTCGAAAACTTGATGACGTAAAATTTACGAAAAGCGCTCGCTCACGGGAAATTATTCAGGGCGCCCGCTGGAAAGTTAATGTGGGCAATCACAACACCATTTTTTGTTTTGTTGAGAAGGGGACATACTGTATAATATGTATAGTAGGTGTGAATATTTTTTGTTAACCCGACATTCAGGAAGTATAATAATATCGATATTAAGATTTAGACTTTATAGGATATGCAATTGATCAAAGTTTTTGTTAACACTGCGCACGTTCATTTGGAGAACATTAAAATTATTTCTCAGAGACGCTAGTTTGTTTGGTATATTAGTTATTATTGTTTTATCACAAATTTTATTCATATTTTTGGTGATGTGTATATATGCGATGGAGTAGTTTTTATTAACATCCATGTGTCTAATGTAAAAAATAATAATTTTTTTCAATTGTAGTGAGCCTTGTCATTATTCTGCCCCCTTTGTATCTGACAAATGCATTTTTCTTTTCTTTTGGTCTGGGTTTCCATAGCAGTTCTTTATGATATTGACTAATTTCTTCATCAATGTATATTGTATCTTTAGAAAGCTCTTTAATGGAACCGTAGTTAATGTTTCTTTTAAAGCGATAAGGTTGTCTCTAGTGGTTTTGTCTGAAAAATGTACCAGCAGATTAGGAGGATCATCGATTCGCCTGTCTGCTACTCTTTTCACATCAAATATGTCATCGTAATTTATTTCCAGGCCGGCCGTTGCAGCAACTCTTTTTACTATTTCTGTTGGGTGTTCACCACTTTTTTGATATTCCATAAGTTCCATTCCAAGGTGATGATATTATTCTCCTACAATGTTTACGTTTGCTCTGTATGCTCTGGTCGTTTATCGATTCTACAACTAAATAAATTCGGCAGTTTGAAGGTGAAGTCGTAAAATTTATCCATTACATAAATCTATCTTTTGACTACTCACTCTTTTCCTTTTCTCTACTCCAAATTGACAATACATTGGCAATTAATTTTCTTTATGTTAAACTGACTAAAATTTGGATGTTGACATAAAACTTTTTTGATTTCACAGCTGTAATAAAAAACATTGTTAAACAAATAGTGTCTTGTGTATGACACAAATATAATGTTAGCCAAGTGGACCAATCAGATGGTAATTGTGGAATAGCCAATAAAGAACTTACAGGATAAAATTGAAAATACAATTTCAAAACATGCTGATCATTATTAAAACATGCATTATGAAAACCTAATTCTCACTACAACACACAAAGTAATAAATATTGTTGTGTTAGAATATGAAAAGAAGGAACCATTTTGGCATAGAGTGAAATAATATTTGTTTGCCAATTTGAATAAATTAGTGAGTTGATATAACAACTTTGTGATATTTCATTGAAGTTTGAATAAATTATATATAAAATGAATTTTCGATACCAAAAACATCAATTTCACAAGATGAAGCAGTGAAATGTACATCATTCACCGAGATAATTGCACAAAGTAGTGAAATACCTGGATGTAGTTTCGGAGGGAAGAAAAATATAAAAGAATTGGTTATTTACTTAATAACATACCGTAAAATAGCTCCAAAGGTCCATGCTGCAATTTTGTGTCCAGTCACTACATTGATTACTATAAATTTAGCTCCATTTGTTAGCCAGGCAAAGCGAGAATTGTGCAAGACACCTCCATTGACAAAACTGAAATCTAGAAAGTTAAAAATGTTAAACATTGATTATATTTAACATAAGAAAGAGCCAAATTATCGGTATAAATACAAAAGATCACAGAAATCAATTGGTTATTGTTCAGTGTCGTAAGAGCAAAAGATAAATATTTTTGTTTGTACCTTCGGCCTCTTCTTTATTGTGTTGCAAAAATGTCGTTACCGATGGAGGCAACTTCACCGCACCAGCGACGGTGCTAACCGAGTCTTGAGATTTCATTTCGAAATATCTGAAACATAATATTTACAGTGTATTAAGAAAGAAAAGAAAGAAGGAAAACCTCCCAGGCACTGGATCAAAGCAGGTGATATTGAAGGGGTTATATTCTAAAAATTATGTTGATACAAGCGATTCAGCAAAGCGTTATAAGGTCTATAACTTACCGAAATATACGTAAAGTGAAATTAAAAGCATTTGTCAAATAGTGGTGTCGATTTAAATCAATTTAGACAAATATAAAATGTATTTTGACGTACGGTTCAAAAAACGTTAGCGCGTTGAAAAAGAAAATGTCTTCGAAACGATTTTGTTGCCAGTGCACATAGTATGTTTATTATTCCTTTTGCGTGAAAGTAAGCACTTCTGCGGAGCAAGTACCTACTTTAAACGCGATTTTTTTTTTGAACTCCTTTAAACGCGATAAAATCTTAGGTGGGCTATATACGAGGGAATTTATTTATTTAATTTATCTATAAAAATCCAGGAGTAATGCTTAGTACACACAGCATAATATAAGTTCATAATTTAAAGTGGGCGTGTACATTAGAATATCTGTTCGCGCAACATACAACGGCGTTCATATTTTGAAGCAGCGCGTGCTGTGGGTGCATGGAGGGGGCCATCATTTTTACCAGGATCTCATATGTCATCTGTCATCTGTCACATTGACCGCCGTACCACGTTTACCTTGATAATGCATACTTCCCACCTGGTGGATCCTTTATTACTCTGAGGTTGGAATTGGTCCTGGGGCCCGATTCCGGTTGTTTATAAGGACAAGGAATTATCCTTAAAATTAAATTAATAGACTAACTGCGTCTGGTTCTCAGATGACAGCAGTTCCTGTCATTCGGCGATGGCATTCTTTAAAAATATCGATATTTGCGTAGGTTTAACAAAATTAAAAACTCAATATTATCGTAAGTATTGACTTTCAACATTACGTCGCTTCAGTTCGTTTTTGTCTAAGAGACCATTTTTTGCGAAATTGAGTTAAGTATACAGGAGTTCTCAAAAAGTCTCTATTTATAGGATGCAACTTGAAAAAAATAAAAATTAAATTATTTAAGGGGTTTTTAGAATGCATTTTGTCTTAAGGGGAACGGCTGCGCTGCCTGTTTCATACAAAACTGAATTTTGGGTTGGAGGCCAAAATACCCATCCAAACGGAATGATCTATTTTTTTTAATTAAAGGCTTAGTAAATATCTAGTACGCATGAGAAGTATTTTATTTATTTTCGTTTTACCTTATGAAATATCAGCCATTAAAGGAATTGATTTTTGGCGATTTGAGAGTCATCTTGTCATAGCTAGGAATACGAGGAGTAGATAGAAAGTTTAGGGTCAGGTGGGTGGGTACATAACATTAGAAAATGGATGCTTAGATTGTTTGGGGATATAGAGTGAATGAATGGAGGACGGAGTGTCAGGGGAATGTATGACCCGCAAGTGAATGGAAGAAGTTGTGGACGCTCTAGAGAGAAATCGTATGATCAAGTAAACCAGGCAATTATTTAGGGTTATGTTAAGCAAGCATTGGGATAATAAAAGAGTATATACTCGTATGAGACGATGTACGAATGTGGATGAAGTAACGATTGTGTGCCAAGACACAGTTAGGTGGCTATCCATTCTCTTTGGAGGACGAGGTGATGGTTAGTTAGTTCATATTATAGGTAGGGAATATTAATCTTTAGTTCTATTACCTATATGTTTTTTTAATGAAATTGAAAAAATTTATAACAACTATTATTATATACAATATAAATTTGATATATGAACAACTTCAATTTAATATAATAATCTCGACCGGTTATGTGGTTCAAAACAAATGTATGCATTTATATTATAATTATGGCAAGCCACAAAGTAAATGCTTTTTACAAATATGTATTATTATGTAGTTTACAAAACAGATTTATTTAAAAAAAAAGTTCTACCAGGTAATTATTATTACGAGGGATAGCTGGTTCGCCTTTCGAAGGCACTAAAAGGCTAATCAGCTGTCATGCGAAACATAACGGCTGCAAAACTTTTGAAAAATAAATATACCGTTTTTATTAACTAAAAAGTAATAGTTAAATTAAATTTGAAGACAATTAAAACATAAATAAAATTTTAAAATTCATTACAAGTAGTTTACTTTTTCATTCACTATTTACATAAAAAGTAAAGGTAAATTCTAACCATTGTTTTATTGTTTGTTTTATTAATGGTTATTGTGATTAATTAGTAGAAGTCCATGTAATATATTTTTTTAAATTTAATGAAAATAAATTTAATAAAGTTATCGTTATGTATTTTAGTTTTTAGTTTTGTGGTAGTTGTTTCGGCATTCAAAGCGATTTTCAAAAACAGCCAAACTTGTAAAACTTAATAACAACATTACTAAATTTATTTTCTTTAAAAAAAATTTTTTTTTCTTTTATGTTACAGAGAAGTTAACAAAGTTTCCGAACTTCCTGTAATACAAAACATATTAGACAAAACAGCAGTCACGGAAGAGTGCGTGTTTTTGTCCAATATCCAGTGTCCTTTGTCCAATATCCAACTTTAATCAACAAGAATTCGTCACATTGTCCAACATCCACATTAAAAACGTGTTTACTACGTAATTTTAAACATTTGGTATATATTCTATTAGAAAATAATATTTTCTATCAATTTCATGCAATTTAGATGTACTACGATTGAGCTAATTTCATTGTGTATGCCCTTTTCGTAAAAAAAAACTTTAAAGCCCTATTTCTACAGATTTGTGTTATGGTCTGTTAGACAAAAACGAATTGAAACGACGATTATTAGTTAGTTATTTTTCGCATGATAATGCTACTAAATGAACCCAAACGAAATTGCGATGTTTGTAAAGGACCTATGTCAAAAGCCCAAAATGTCGGATGAAAGTAATTTAAATTTTAAAAATTATAATCCACTACACTTGTAAAGTAATAATAAACAAAACGTGGTACGTATGTGTGATGCACCTATAGTTTCTAAAAATATTGTGGTAATTAAACCACAAACTCCTAAATGTATTGTCATTGACATGGAATTGGGACCACAGTAAGCAAAAAGTCTAACCCTTAAAAGAACCGGAATCAGGCCCGTGGGTAGTTCATCCTCAATTGATGATGCCTTAGGCTAATGTTTTATTAGCTGTTTTTTTTTATATTAGTATCTCACAGCTGCTCCCAACTGCCTGGAGCCAGTGAGACTATGGCATCCCGAATTGGGGTATGTTGTGAGGCTGAAGGTATTGAAGTGAAGAGGAAGGTGGGGAAGTACCTGGCTATTCAGATCTGGTCACCAAACACGGCAAAAGCCATTTCAAGCAATGTTTCGATTGTGAATGGTGGTCTTCACTAGGGCGATACTGAAAGTATATACTGTTACTCTGGAACGTGCCGCAAATATACCATATATTATTTTTAATTAATAAATTGTGAAATAACACAAATTAATCAAATAAAATTTACTTGCGCACATCAGGATTTAAACCCGCGACCTCCGGATTCGTAGCCGAGGAAAAAGTAAAAATCTGTTAATCTCTAATAGCTGTTAAAAGTAAAAATTGAAGGATTCCACTGGAGAATCACATACGATTTAAGGAAGAGTGTGTCGATTCAACTTATAATAATAATAATAATAGTTGGATGACTTGTATAGCGCCGTTTTTGTGAAAAATCACCTCAAGGGCGCTGTGTATGTATTTTATGTATTTTATGTATCTTATGTATTTTGTGAGCTCTCCGATGACAAATTTCTCAGCTACTTTCGAATGCCTAGGCAAACCTTCCATCAGCCAGTCGACGGCATTGGGTTCACTTGGTCACTTAGTTCAGCACAGATACCTGCCTTTATACGACTTGTGAGTGCGAGCACTTGCTCACAACAGCTACGTCCTGGCCGGAAACCTGCTTGTTCACGGGGAATAACCCTTTCTAGTATTGGCGCGAATCTATGCAGTAGTAATCTTTCTAGGAGTTTTTACACCATGCGGAACAGGGAGATGAGCTTTTAGCTTTTAGGGGGTATACTCGTATGTATATAACTGTACATTTTTTATTTAAAAAATCTTCCAGTACTTTTGCAGGGAACAACACATCGATAGCAGCAGCCTTTTTGTTCCCTTTGGAAAATAACTGGAATGGACTCATAAAAGTCGTTCCATCTCATTTTATGAACCTGTTCCAGCTGTTACCCAAAGGGAATAAAAATACACCACTAATATCAAACTGTTGTTCCCCGTGGAGAACAAAAGTAGTTGACGGGGTCCCTTAATTGTTAAAAGCATGAGTTGACATTTCTCATATTATAGTTAATGTCTTATGCTTCCAATTATGTAAACGTAAAAGCCCGGATGGGCGTATAATCAAATACATAAACAATAAACAATAAAAAAAACTATGCTATGTAAAAGCCGAAAGGAACAATTTTTTTTACCTTAACTACACACAGGAGGCCAAGAGGGAAATTAGACAATGAAGAAAATAATCTTTGAATATGCTATTATTTTCCTTTATTCTTTCCCAGTTTGTAACATAATATTTATACATATTTTTTTACATGCACAATTGTTTAAATTACAGTTATAAGAAATGAGAACCCACATAGCTTGTATGTGGGTAATATGAGAATATTCATTATTTAAGTATTGCAACAGCAAGAAAGTGTATATGTAATGGAAATTTTAGAGTTCTAATAAAAGCAGATTTTTTAGATCAGAAGTTATAGTTAAGTAAGCAGATAGAAATAAAGATTTCATAAAAGTAATGCTACAACATCTATATCAGTCAGCTATAATTTTACTTCTTTTACGTAGAGTGATAATTTATTTGTCATTTGAATTTCTTTTGGTAAAAGGTTGAATGTAAGAGGACCAATCAAAGTGCCATGTGTTTGCATTAATTTAGATAACCACAATATGTAATAAAATTACTGTCTCATGTGTTGGCTCAATATTAGAATTTGGATCGGTGATTTGGAATCTGCATTACAATGTTAACATTGAAACATTAGAAAGAATCCAAAAAAAGGCTCTTAAATAGATTTCAAGTTCTACCGAACACCCCAAAAATTCTCATTAGCAATCTGGCCAAAAATTCCTTTACAAAATCATCATCAACGTTGTTGATAGTGGCATGCACTCCATACAGGCTGAAAAGCTGTGCCTACCACAAGAAAAACAAACCAAACAAAAATAGGTGTTTTTTGTTGTTGTTAATTGTGACAAATTTCTGATCACAATATATGTATTAACAATCAGCGTAAGAAGGTAATACCATGGCAATTTTCAAACATTCAATTCGCAAGCCTTACCTTAATTAAAACAAAAACTACACACAGCCTAACTTTGGTCATATAGCACTGCATGCCACTGGTTGTTGACTATTACTACCTTCTAGAAAACATTAATTTATTATATCAATCAACAATCAACTATTTCACATCCCATATTTAAAAACTAACTACACATAACACTCATTTTTCAGAATAAGGTGCCTAAAATACAACAATACCTTTTCAGAGGCTGTCGTTTCCCCTCGGTACAATTTAGTAAATCCAAAATAAAAGAAAGTTTTTTGAGTATAAAATCTGTGTCATGCAAGGCCAATCAGAAAACCATGAGAAAGGCTGCGGCATGACATTCTCTCTTTAATAATATAATTGATTACAATTAATAATGACATCATTAGAATGATATTTTAATATGTTATGCATGCAGGAAATGTAGAGCAGCAGGCTGCAGGTAGCAGGCTGCAGGATGATGTAGGCTGGGTAGGTATTGCGTAGTGCGGGAGAATCTGAAAATAAAATAAATACAAGTAGGACCATATAAGTAATATAGGTATATTTTTTTGATGTTTCGGAATGTCCTGTTGAAAGAGGAAATGTCAAGATAGTGAATAATTTACCTGTGCCTGTGTACACCATATTATTATAATCAATCAACAATATTTTTTTAATTGTTTAAACTAGACTTGTTTCTTTCAACTTTTTTTAGTGGAGTCATTACTTTCTTTAACGTAGTTATTTAATAATGACTTTTTGTAGATGATCTGATTAAATCTATTGCAAAGTAGTAATTTGATAAATGTCCAAGTTGTGCAATTTAAATCTGGGGAGAGCTGAAAGACACCATTGCTTTCTATTATTGAAATTGTTATCCTTAACCGTACACAAATCACTAAATCCTATCTGTTGACGGCAGAGGCGTGCATTCCATAAAGGCACACAAGCACTGCCTTCTCCACCTTACTCGCATAAATTTATTTTTTTTAAATTCATAATAATGTTGCATCAATTTATACTTTCAAAAATACGCGCAAAGTTGCAGCTACGAATCGCAGCGCCGCACGAACTCCATCGATCGCCCTACCGTAACATGTCAAAAGCAGGAACTAAGTATGCAAAATGTATTCAAATGTTTACGGTATTCTTCAGAAAAATGTGTATGTGTTATATATGTTAAAGAGAAGACTCGTTTGTATTAGTGTCGCAAATAAGGCCGTGCTATCGGTAGAAAATTAAGAATGTAGCAACCAGTGCCATCTGTTGGTACCTATATTGATTAGTACAACTTCACTACTGAAATATTTATCATATTATGTTGGTTAATTGTTTTTGTGTTTAATTCGTAGAACTCCATTAAAGTTAATAAAGTTATTATTAAGTTCTGCAAGTAGTATTTTAAACCAGTTTGAAAATGGCCTTGAACGCCGAAACAGCTGTCACAATAATAAAAATTAAAAATACTCGCAGAACTGAATAATAACATTATTAAATTTGATTTTTATTAAATTAAAAAAAAAATACACATATATTTGTTGGGGTATGTTTTTTAGGTTTTCACAGCCAAAAGTAAATCCTTCGTGAATCGTTTTTGGGATATTATGCCGTGTTGCGCTTTCTCCATCTACATTTGCCCTGATGATGGACACTGTAACGCTGTCCGAAACGTTGGCTAAAGGAGGAGGAAGCGCAACACGGCATAATATCCCAAAAACTATTAATGAAAATATTACGTTGACTTTCTTGTTGCAGTCGAATTGAAATTCTACGTATTCAGTAATTGGCTTGTAATACCTGTACTATATGCATAAATGAAGCGATTATTTGGATATTTGATGTAATGGATAATCCCAACAAACATTGGCTGAAGCCAGCAGCTTGGCCATTCTTAGCAAAAACTTACCACTGGTAAGTTTTTTTTAAATATCAATTAATTCACTGTTTTTCCTACTGCTTACCCTGATTAAAAACTCAGCATTTCCTTGCTTCCACACTTTCTCGGGCTGAACTCGGGGGTATTAACAAAAATGAACGGCACAATCTCTTGTTCTCCATCCAGCTTCTGTGATGATGTGGGCACCGACTTTGTAAAAATCCTCGTATAAAATGCAGCTTAGCAACCTGGAAAGTTATTAGTTTAATATTAATTAAAATGTTTGGTAAATATGTACATAAGCATTTCAGTTTTTGATTAGTTTTTATTTTAACTATGAACCCAATAACCCATATAATTAAATATATTGAGTACGTAGATATTAAATAGGTTTTTAGGTTCTTAGTTTGGTTTTGTTTAAAAATAAAACTAACCTAAAAACCATAGAAAAACTTGATTAGATATGCATATAAGCACTTCATTCGTAATACGGACGAAATTAACGAAAAACTCTTTTTATCAGTTTAATTACAACAGGGAACAACTATTTCAGTCACCGGATGAGCAAAATAAGGTATTTTACTTAATTTTAAACTTGGATTTTAGGTTTCTTTTTTTTTATATTTAAACAAAAAACCCAAAGTAAGAACCTAAAAACTTATTTTATATGTATATAATATATTGTATTATATATATATAATACGTGTTTAGTTCTTAGTTTGGATTTTTTTAAATAACAAAATGTGCGTATAAGCACGTATTTTTCTTGTTAGTTTTTTTTTTTATTATTTAAAAAAACCCAAAATAAGAACCAAAAACCTATTTTATAAATAATATAATATATTAATTAGACATAAAATTGTTTTTTACGTTCTTAGTTTGGGTTTGTAAAAAAAAAAAAAAATATAATAAAAACAGTAATTATTAAAATGGAACACTAGTATATATTGATTAACTTGGCGGGTTTGCGATAAGCCGACGTAGCTCAATGGTAGAGCATCTGACCGGACATTAGAAGGGTGCGGGTTCGAGTCCTGCCGGCGACATTTATCTTTACTCGGAAGGTTTTTTCAATTTGGATGAGTGTTTTAGATTAATAATTATTGTTTATAAAAATAATAAGAACTAAACACCTATTATGTATAAAACAACCTAAAAGCGATACAAAAACTATTATTGTATTGTGAATCAATGTTTACTAAGCTTAAAATTAATTGAAATGCGTGATTTTGCTTCTCCGGTGACTGAAATAGTTGTTCCTCGTAGTAATTGTACCGGACGTAGTTAATTTGTATTTTAATTTTAGGCAAATTTAGTATTAAGATGTTTAATTTTAAATAAATTGTAAAGGTCACGTAGCGTCACACTAGGCGCGATGAAGCGAAATTTCCTGGCATAGAGATAAAGAAGAAGATAACGTGCAAGCGCGAGTACTCCTCGTCTTCGTTTCTACGCCACTGAGTGACGTTTTATTGTGCCCAACCCGACGAGTCGCTAGTGACCGGTAACGGGACATTTCCCCGACCACCGCCAATCCGACTGTTTGCCCGGCGACGGTCTCGGTCCTTGGATCGGGCCCTGATTGGCTGGACCGCTCGGCGGCCCTCCAAACTGGCTCGATTAATTGTAAAACTAGAAAATGTATATTGTTTTAGACGATTTCCGCGGATGTAGTAAACAGATCTTAATAAATGAAATTTGCAGACCTGTTTACGAGTCTCCGCGGAATCGAATATAATTAAGTTCTATACCCTGTCAATTTTAATTTTGTTATAAACCGGTGGCAAAGTTCCCGTTCCCAACTTTGCACGACATTATTTTTGTGAAGATAGTTCTTATGTTTTTAATAAAAATCTGGTGAAGAGCAGGAGAGGCTTAATCGAATCTTGAAGTCGAGATCCATAACCTAATTTTTTAATTTAGTCGATTCGAGATTGACTCTGTCCCCCGCAGCTCACGAAATAACTCGGGGTATAAACTGTTCATTAGACCGGCCATCGGTAGCACGATATCGCAGCCGAGTATGAGACAAAATCACTAAATTCAAAAATTAGAGCTCACCACTGGACCGACCCTTCTGCCTTCGCCTGTCTCTTCACTGGACCTTTCTGACCGACATGGACTTCTTCTCTTCACCCCTTGGCCGTCTCCTACTTTAATGCAAAGTCGATCGCCTTTCTCAAGGCGCCCCCCTTCCCATCCCTTCCTAAATGCAGAGTGACTCGCATTTCTCAAGGCGCCCCCCTCTCCCATCCCTTCTACAACTAACAAACAACCAATAAATAGAGATTATTAACAAAATCGAAGCAGTGATATTCGTATGAAATTGAACATACCGTTGAATATTCAGTTCGTCGATAATCCATTTTTGACGTCATATTACTTGATTTTGATTATTTGTTAAATGATGTACATATCTGAGGTTCCTCATCAACACTGAAGAACAATTTACCATTTATTCTGACACATGATGAAAACACTTCTTCACTATAACAATATACAATCAAATATCCTAGATTATTATGTAGGGTATAGATATACCATTCACGGTATTTGATACAATTGCTGAGAGTTTTAATACTATATTGCTTTACATTCGTAGTGTTTGCGTCTAACTAAAAATCCCCGACGGACGCGTCTGACAGCAATGGCTTCATAAAATCTGACAGTCGTGGCATTTCGGAATTTGATCATTTTTCTGTTGTATTAACAACTCAATCGTATACTAAATACTCAGGAATATTGTCAGGTCAGATTATAATATTTTTTTATAATTTGTTGTTATTGTTTTGATTTTCCTCTCTTCCAATAGCTATAGGCCTACATTTTCTGAATATCCGAAATTAATTTTATGATATTAGGTAGCATATAATATCAAAAAATTACATTAAAATATCATTTGTTTTTATTATCATTGCCTAATATAGTAATAAAAACTAATCATCTCGTTTTTAACGATATGTATTGACGCAGCGGCACGTCCACCGGAAGCACGTTGAAAGTAGAACTGAACGTCGCCGTAGTGTAGTGGCGTTGCAAAGATCGCCGGCCATCGCCAAGCCATCGCATCGGCCGGCTGATGGCCCATCAACGGCCATCACGAGGGCCCATCATTCAAATTAAGCCCAAAATCGTTACCAGTCGTCTAGAAACGTTGCAAACAGCGAAAAAGTGAAAAGTCTTGAAATGACTTCAAGTTAACGCTAAAATCGCCTAGAGTCGTCTAAAATGTCGGAAACGTTGAAATTCCTGAAATGACTTCAAATTCAGCTTAAACTCGTCTCATGCCCTACCAAGTCGTGTAAAATATCAAAAACGTCAACATGTTTTAAATGATTTCAAATTAAGCGTAAAATCGTGCCAAGTCGTATCAAGTCGTGTAAAAAGTATGTCTAAACCGTTGAAATGATTTCAAAAGAGTGAAATCGTCACCAGTCGTCTAGAAACGTCTAAAACTGAAAAATCGTCAAATTTCGTGAAATGACACAAAATTAACGCCAAAATCATCTCAAATCGTATCAAGTGGTGTAAAATATCAAACATGTCAAAATTTATGAAATGACTTAAAATCATGCGTAAAATCGTCTCATGTCGTGTAAAATATCAATAATGTCAAAAATTGTGAACTGACTTCAAATTAAGCACAAAATCGTCTCCAGTCGTCTAGAAACGTCACAAACTGCAAAAAGGTCAAAATTCGTGAAATTACTTCAAATTAACACTAAAATCGTGTCAAATCGTCTAAACGTGTCCAAAATGTCGAAAACGTCAAAATTCTTGAAATGACTTTACATTCATCTTAAAATCATCTCATTTTACCAAGTCATGTAAATTGTCGAAAACGTCAAAATTCTTGTAATGACTTCAAATTATTGCTAAAACCGTCTCAATTCATCTAAAAACGTCTAAAATGTCAAAAAACTCAAAATTTGTGAAATGAATTTAAATTCACCTTAAAATGGTCTCAAGTCGTATCAAGTCGTCTGAAATGTCAAAAATGTCAAAAATGTCAAAAATTTCAAAATTTTCAAAAATTTCAAAAATTTCAAAAATTTCAAAAATTTCAAAAATTTCAAAAATTTCAAAAATGTCAAAAATTATGAAATGACATTAAATTAACGCTAAAATCGTCTCAAGTCTAAAACGTTTAAAATGTCGAAAATGTCAAAATTCTTTAAATGACTTCAAATTCAGCTTAAAATCATCTCAAGTTTTTAATACTCCTACCCAAATAACACTATACACTCGTCTTATATAGTGTTATTTGGGTGAAAAAATGTGTATATATATAGATAGTGTTATTTGGGTGACGTCAGATAATTCAGAGTAGTATTATTAGTATCTCAGATGTCAGAGGGTACTTGCCGTGAGACTAAGCTAAGAGAGGGATTATGTTCTATTAGAGTCGATGCGATGTTTGTGAAAAAGTGATTGAAGTTGTTTGCGATATCCTCAGCGTTCTCAATGGTTATATTATTTTCAGTTACAATTTTTTTGGGAATTTTGCTCTCCTTGATTTATGATGTTTCATGTTTTTTGAGGGTCATTGTCTGCCTTTTGTAGTTGTTGCTAGTAGTACTGTTGTTTGCACTTTTTTTTTATTAGAGTGTTTAGGTAATTTCAATATAGAATATATATGTTACGCTTGCTTTGATTTTGTGTTATATTGTTGGTTATGCAATGATTTTCGTAATTTTTATAGGATTTGAACAATTTAGTTCTATGTTGAATTGAGATTATTAGTCCACGTGTAATCCACGGTTTTATGTGTCTATATTTACTTTTTGGCACTGGTTTTGATTCATAACATTTATCAATATGTTTTTGAATTGTCTCGTAAAAGTTACTTAGAGATAGATTTCGATCGTCATTAGAGAGCACTGAAGTCCATGTTTCGGCTGTCAGTGAGATGTCTAGAGTTAGGTAATTAATTTTAGTGTTGATTTGCTGACAGTTATTAGGCTCTGTGGTTATAGGTGATTTTACAGTACAATGACCATCGAAGGTGGGATAGTGGTCTGTTGAGTCAGTTTTTAAAGTGGCAGTTCTGTGCAGGTAAGTTTTATTGGATTTCAGAAATACGTAATCTAGACATGAAATGTTGGAATGATTGGGTCTGGTGCTACTGTTTATGTACGAAAGGTAACCAACCCCTGGTGGCAAGTTTAAGTATTCATTTGTAATTAGATTTAATAATGAGTTTTGTATATTTATATTGATATCTCTTACAATAAAGCCGGAAAGATAATTTATTTAAAAAGATATAGGATTCATCGAAATGTTTACGGATACTTCTAATATTCATGTTCAAGATGGTGAAGTTGGTATCATTAAAAATTGAATTAATTTCAGTAGAATTGTCACATTCTTGCGTTTCATGAATAACGTTGTTTTCTGTATTGTCAATTTTTTCATTTGAGCCAGGAGAGTTTTTTTTACAGATTAAGAGAGTTTCGGGTTATTGTAATGGGACATCGTTTGCATTTGCCTTTTTGTAAATAACTGGAGAGTCATGGGATTTTCTAAGTAACACACTGCCATTTTTGGTCCACGCAAATTTATACCCCATGGATTTAGTGGATCTCGCTAGCCAATGCAGCTGACTGTTGGAAGGAGTAAGCTTTTCATTAATATAAATCTTTTTTTTCCGAAGAGGAGTAATTTATATATTTTGCAGTAAAACTTCCTGATTTCTTTTTTTGGGATAAAATCCTATCTTCAGCTTTTTAGTGTTGAGTTTAAGAGTGATTGATTTTTTAGTTGAGTAACAGTTTGCGATGCTATTATGCATAATCAAATTGTAGCGTTCTAATTTTTTCAGTATGTATTCAACTGGAATATGTTGGTTTTCATTTTTTTTTAATTCAAGTCCTTGGATTTCCAAAGATGTCTCCAACGAAGTTTGCTGGATTTGATTAACCACATGTTTCAAAATTTTGTTTTCATTTTGTACTTCTTTAATTTTTAGGTAATTTTTTTCTCTTTTCTTCCTCGTAGTCATCTATTTTTTGAGAAGAAATCAATTGCTTTGCTTATATCAATTAATTCGCATTTAAGCAGTTTTTTTTTGTTCTGCGGTTAGTTTCTCTATAAGGTTTTCATCCTGGTAACCTGTTTTTAGTGTGAAACAGCTATCACACATAAATGACAGAGTATGTGACAATTTCACCGTGAGTGTTTGTAATTTGGTGCGACTCAGACCACTGCATGTAGTGTGGAAATAAAGTGTACACTTTGCACAACGTAAGTCTTTTTCATTGTGTGTTGGCTTTTTGCATTGAGCACAGTGGGGTTTTATCAAAAAGAGGGATGTTAAAAGTTTGTTTCAGATTTTTTTTAGGGAAATGTTATTGTTGTCACAAAGTTTGTTCTCAGCTGTCAAGTCTGTCCCGATTCGTTAATGTTTTAACAGTTTACAAACTTGTAAATGCGTAAAACAATAGTGGTTAACATAGTTTTTAAGGAATATTTTCGCATTTTAAATTGAGTGTGGTTTGGTTATTTTATTTGATCAATAAGATTGTATTTGCTGGAGCAATTATAAAAGGTACTTTCAGTATAAACCATAGATATAGTAATGATAATATCTTTATTTCAGCAAAACAAAGCGGTGGTGCAATACTCTGTCTGCCATATAAAAAGAATACATTTAAAAATAATAAAAAAATTATATGATGTGGAAATAAAATATTTAAAAAAAAAACACTTATGATACGGTGGCTGACTCGTCCCGGATATTCTGTGGTGCATCAAAGCAGCGAACCCATGCACCCTTCCCTCTGCGAACATCTGCGAGGTGCTGCATCGCCAAGGAAGGCCAAACAGCGCCCTGTAAGCGTGGTTATATTGTACTCGGAGTGTGTCCATGACGCCTTGTGTATATCTTGTCCATAGTTTGCTAGTGTAAAAGATCATGCAGTATGTCTGGAATAGTAGCTTCTTTACCGGAGGACTGCACCTGTTGAATCTCCTGGCGAGCATGTTGGTTCGTACGCTCAGTGCTCTTCTTTTGCATTCTACGTCATTTTTATTGTTTAGGTCATCAGTGATGACATGCCCCAAGTATTTGATTTCGCTGCAGATTTCAAGATTGACTCCGCCGAGACGTATGGGCAGAATGATAGCAGGACATGTATTAGTTTTGAAAATCAGCAGTGACGATTTGTTAGCATTGTACATCAGCCCGTGACTAACAACGTACGATTCGCATATGGCTAGAAGTTTTCTCATTGCTCTTACCGATGGGGCTAGTATGACCATGTCATCTGCATTGCTGATATTGTTCATACATACCCAAACAATGTGGCATCCGATTCTTGTTTTCTTCAGAGTTTTGATAAGTTCATCCATGTGATTGAACAGTACTGGGGATATTGAGCCTCCTTGTCTAACGCCGCACTTTAATTGAGTTGCTTCTGATAGGCTATCATTTCATCTGACAAAGTTTTCCTGTTGGTTGTACCATGTACTCAATATATTAACAATTTGCGGTGGCACTTGTCGTTCGGTCAGTTTTTTCCACAACTTATTATGACTAACCCTGCCAAAGCATTGCTCAAGTCTAGTAAGCATGCGTATACCGTTGTTTTTCTGGCTTTATAATATTCGATTGTTAGTTTCATACTATATATGGCTGTATCAGTAAAGCATCCAGCTTTCAAGCCCATTTGTGAGTCCCCTGTATTGAGCTTGTCTTCGGTTAAGTTTAAGATGACTTTTTAAAAGATTCTTGCAGTTATTGTGGCAAGAGATATGGGCCTGTAATTAACGGACGATGTCAGGTTCAATTGACGACTTTTGGGGATCGGTATTATTATGGTTTTGGACATTTCTTTCGGAATGTGTCCGAATCCGATCATGGCAGTGAAGAGAGAGGCGAGCAGAGTTTTTATATACCCCCCCCCCCCGCATGTTTTACGTGTTCTACGACAAGTCCATCGTGGCCTGCAGATTTACCTCCTGCCAAGTTGCGTATTGATCGTTGGATCATCTCAGGTAAGATTACTGATTATGAGATTATGTTGATTATTGATTTCAGATGGTGACAATTTAGATGACCTGTCAAATGACATGAAGCTGGGAGACTTCTCTGATGAGCTTTCAGGATTGGAAAATGTGAGTGACATCTTTCCTATATTATTATGAAATAATATTATTCACCAGAATACTTTTTTTTTCACTAAATGTTATGAATAAAATTCGATTTATAAATAAAATAATATATTTTTTTAGATCAGTGATTTGGATCATGACGGAGAATTAGGAGAAGTGACTTATATTGCTATTAAAGCCGCAGCATTAACACCTTTCCAAGTAAATAGATTTACGTGAATTACATAATCAAATAATGTGTTCTTTTTATTCAGTTGAAAATATTACAATTTTTGCAATTTCAAGTTGAATAATAGTTTGAACGTGTTCTTTTAGGTTGAAAGGGAAAATAAACGAGTTAAACGGGAAGCAAAACTTGTGGAAAAGGAAAAGAAAAGGGGGGAAAGAATCAAGAAGAAGGAAGAGAAAGAGCAGGCCATGGTAATGAAGGCCAAAGAGAGAGGACAAGAAACTCGCAAATATAGCGGAAAAGGAACAGAAGAAGCTGAATCGCAAACCTTAAACTCCAGGTAAATTTATTGTTTATTTATTTGCCAAATTTAATACGTAAGCCTATTCTTTAAGTCACATGCTCAAATAATATTCCACCAAATCGCACCTTAGGTTAGTAAGAATAAATTCATTCATAACTTCAAGTAATAAGTCCACAAATTATTAAATATTAATATATATGTTTTTTGATATTTTGCCGTATTGCTCTTCGGGACAAGGAGATCCTTTCTGGTGTGACTTATTGTAATATATTTATGATCGATTTTTTAAAGATTTTCTGTACGCGCATAATAATTTTTTTATGTAGTTTTGACGAACATCCAGTATATTTTTCTTCTAAAAGCTTATCGCTACAGAATCTATAGGATTTACGTGTAATGACACTAATAATAGATTTTAGGGCCTTCACAAGCGGATGTAAAATTATTCTTATATTTTAACAGGGAGTTGCACAGTCTGAAGTACACTTTTCTCAGATCTAGTTGTCTAATTATATTGCGTAATGCAATTAATATGTGAATCAATCTTCTTACCTTTATTGAAAGGATGTCGATGAGATAATTCCACTTCAGAGAAAAGGCTGCGCGACCAGTTTCATACAAAACTTAATTTTGGATTTGAGGCCAAAATACTCACCTAAACCTAATGATTTTTTTTCATCAAAAAGTAAAGTAAATATCTAGTACGGATTAGAAGTCATTTATTTATTTTTGTTTTACATTATGAAATATAGGCCATTAAAGGAATCGATTTTTCACGATTTTAGAGGTTAAGTTTTTCAACTTATGTACATTGATCACAACATGCATGCGCCTAAATATAATAATTTTGCCCAACATTTGTATGATCATTGTAATTTATTGTTGTATTATATTATATTGTTGAAATAAACTCCTGCTGACAAGCTACTATCAGTGGCTTAACGGGTATAAGTTCCCACTGTATATAATTAATATTACACAATAAAATAAATAAATTAAAAAATGACTGTCGCAGATGATGATAATAACACCTAGATATTTGATGCTGTTCATGCATTCGACAACTTCGCAGTTGCAGTTAGAATAAATATTATAGGAGTTACAATTTGGTTTATGTGTTGTGATTATGTACGATATACTGGGTTGTCTTGCTGAAGTTGATCTTATGTATTTAGTTTTCGATATATTTAGTGCTAGTAAATTATTATCAAGGCACTGTTTTATAGCTCTAATTTCACTTTCAGCACGGTTATGAGTTTCAACCCAGTCCTCTCCTTCAAACATAACTACAGTATCGTCTGCAAACGTAATATTTTTTCCGCCTATTGGTAGATCGCATAAATCATTTATATAAATTATAAATAGAAGAGGTCGCAGTGTGCTTCCTTGTGGTACACCATATTTAGTATCTCGTGAGTTACTCACCGTTATACTATTTTGAGTTGCTGATTTTTTCCTGTTATAAAGCTTTTAATCATTCATAGGGCATACCCACAATTTCTATATTTTGTAATCTTTTGAGAATTATTTTGCTAGAAATTGTATCAAAAACCTAGACATAAGAAAAAATTTTGTTAAAAATGTTTTTTAAAGGTGATGCGATATTGTGTATAATATCTTTCTCTATTGAGTTGGGCATTTTTTGTAAAATAAATTTATACTTTTTTGTAATTGGCTATTATAAAATACAAAACATATTTTTTTGTACGATATGTACGTTTATACGGACCTTTAGAATGTGTTTTGTTAAGACTATCAATAATTTTTTTAAACATCTTCATTTGTCGTAGAGTAGAAATGAAATGAAAAAGGAATTTGTTTTGGTTCTATTGTAGAGGCCAGTGAATCTTATGTGAAGTGTTCATATGTGTTGATTCAATATCACCCACACTCACACTGACTCACACTCAAGTGATTTGTCGACTTCATTCGATCTACTCAAAAGTTGTTCAACTCTATTGAAATCTTTTCAACTTAACTCGCTTCCACTAAAATTTAACCGTCTGAACGAGAAAATATGGAATGGTTGGCAGCTTAAAGCACACGCCTGAAGCCCTCGGAATTCTCATTGGTTCTTCGACAAATTAATTTATTACATTTCCGCGTTCCGAAATTCCTGTCCCATCTCTTACCCAATTCCACCCCTAATTCCTGAATATTACTGAAAGACCTCACATTGGTAAATCTATTTATATGTTAGATTTATATGAAGAGAAGACGAAATATGCATGACGAATGCAATGAATTTATAACACTTTAATAATAGTAATAATAATAGTTGGATGACTTGTAAAGCGCCGTTTTTGTGAGAAATCACCTCAAGGGCGCTGTACAAATATTTCTTAGCTAATTATGTACAGACAGATACAGAAAAACATACTTACCTGGCAGGTCGCTTCAGATGAACAAAGTTTTAGAAAAATTTAATTATAGAGATGATAGTTTGACATGGTTATTTGTTTCTCCCTTTCTATTGATGTTACATTTATTAGATGATTGGTGGCACAAGAAGAGTTGGTATTTATTGAATTATTGGTATTAATTTTTTGGACTGGAAAGTATTCATAAAATGAATTTTAGGACTCGAAAATATCTATAAAATTACCTTGAAAAGCGTAAGAATCTTTAATAAATATTAACGTTTTTTTTTTTTTTATTTTTTTATTTTACACTTTGGTTGTTTACAGTGTTGCGGGTTGTGGACGCATTTGCGCACCGATGCGTGAATTTTTAATTATATATTTTTTATTTTTTATTTTTTATTTATTTTTTATTTTTTATTTATTTATTTAATGACTTTAGGTAAGTACTAACCGGCCGGCCTAGCTAAGCAATTTACAGGTGAATTTCTTTAATTTATGGATACGATTGTCTGAAAAGATGTGTTTTAAGTTTAGTTCTGAATTCTGTTGAGTTTTTGATAATTCTTAAGTCATGCGGCAGTTCATTCCAGGCTTTAGGTCCTGACACTCCGAAAGCACGATCACCGAACTTAGTATTAGGTGTGCGCATTGGTTCCTTCAACCTGCCGATAGCTGATGACGCTGCTGACCTAAGGGTGGACTGCCGTGAGTTGGTATTTTCGGGAATACACAGTTCTGATAAGTAAGCCGGAGCCATTCCGTTAAGTGACTTAAATACCATCCAGCAGAGCTTGAACTGGATTCTTTCAGGACATTTACTAGGTATTGTTTAGCTTTTTCTCTATTGAGGATTTATCCTGAACAGTGACACAAATACAATAAATCTCCTCATCCTCATGATAATTGGAAGCGATTTACTTTAAGAAATTGATTTGACTTTATCTCTAAATTTGCTCACAATAAATCGAGAAACGTTAGTTTGTAAAAGTTGTGGTTTATTATATCTATACATTTTTTATATATATAATAGGAATTATTGGTAGGTGTATACGACTAGACAAAAAAAAACTATTGAACCGATTGAAGCGCAGTTTTTTGCAAAATGATCCGCGTTGTCTGGATATGGTTTAAAACTATTGAAATCCTCGATTTGACTAGCAGAAAGAAAGTTAGGATCCTGAATGTTTTGATTATTTATTTAAGGGTAGCTAGTACTTAATTTTAAGGGTAAGGGTAGGGGTAGGGTTACGTGTAGGGGTAGGGTTTAGGGTAGGGGTAGGGGTAGGGGTAGTGGTAGGGGTAAGGGCAGGGGTAGGGGTAGGGGTAAGGGTAGGGGTAGGGGTAGGGGTATATTACTCAAAATCGTTCATAACCCCGGGCAACGCCGGGTCTTCATCTAGTAGCTTATATTCGTTAGTTTTACAATAATTTATTGTATTTTTTTTAAAGTTTCTTGAAGGATTTGAGGTTTTAATCTATAATAACAACGAACAATTAATTTCAATATTTAAAAGCATTACGTGCTATAAGGGTTTATTTATTAAATATTTATAAGAGCGCCAACTGTGAGCGCACATTACGTTTCGTTTAGACTTGATTGACTAGACTGTTTAAGTGTGTATGCCTACAACTAAGTAGACAGAAGTCAAGTTAGTACGGAGATGTGAATAATTAAAATGAGTCTATTTTAATAAAAAAAAAAATAATAATAATAGTTTTATAATTTCATAATCGTTTTATCCAGAGATGTATTTTTTGTCATTTTCAATCAGAAACAACTGATATGGCTCTCAGCGGAACTATTTGTAAATCCAAGAAGACGTTCGGGTATTTTCATGATGACGTGATGGTGAAAAACAGCACTTGGAAGCTACAGCCTACCCTTGGTTAAATAGCAATGCACGCCACTGGGATATACTTTCTTACGTAAGTATATATTTAATAATTTACATAAAATTAAAACAGTGTCCCATGTTTTCTGAGAAATCTGCGTATGCACAATAATTGCACATGCGCATCTATACACGCACACGTAGAAAAAAATAATTCAACATGACAAAAAGTATCCGAATGGGTAATGTCATTCAAATTGGAAGCAGGATTAGGATTCATGTGTCACGCGAACACGTGTCATAATCTTTAGACACGTGGGAACATGGGAAGTCGACAGTTTCGACTGGTGGCGGTGACGGCGACCCCTCAATGAAGAGGACTGCCGACACAGCAGATCATTAGATCTCTAATTAGCAGAAGAATGAACCGCGGGTGGCAGCCTCTTTGATCTCGGCGTGTCACCGCTCACCGCTGAGCTGCTCAAATCGTGTTATACTTATTCTGGGACTTTCTGGAAGTAAGTATAAGGGGATATACAAGATATTATTGCTATTACAGTATTATCTCATGCTCTAAAATGACAATACCTCCAGCTCCTGACATTTGATGGCAACATGCTATACTAGCGCCATCTAGCGGCCTGAGATGTACGAATCGGATTTTTTCATACATTTTAATAGATTTTCTGTGAAATTACAGAAAGAGAAAGTTAAAAATATAAATATTTCTTATATACGATTTTACTCCCTTTTAGCTCATAAATGAAAAATATTAAAGACACGATTTATTTATTTATAGAGAATATAAAAAAAAAAAAACATTATCCACTCATCTCACTTGGACAGTCCTGTGTTGAGATGAACGGCTTTACAATTTTAGTGGAACCGTATTTTTTTTTTTAAAATAACACCAAAGTTATTCAAACTATAAATAACCATAAAATCTACAGTAAATCTTTAAGTTGGACCGTACATTTATAGATTACAACAAAAATAATTTTCATTGTAACCCAAAAACTATCACGAAGTATCTGTGCTCCAATTAGCCACAATCATGGGGTGACCATATTTTTGTTAACGAGAAGTAGTGAGTAAATAATAATAGGTAAATAATAATCAGTAAATAATAATCAGTAAATAATAATACATTAATAAAAATAAGTAAACATTAATAAGTAAAAAACAATAAATACGTAATAAAAGTTAAATAATAATAAGTAAGTAATAATCAATAAGTAGTAATGAGTAAATAATAATTAGAATAGGTAAATAATAATAAGTAAATAAAAATTATTAATAGTGATAAGAAAATATTAATAAGTAATAAACTAATAAGTAAATAATTATAGGAAGGTAAAAACAATAATAAGTAAATAATAATAATTATATACTAGTAAATAAGTAATAAGAAGTAAATAATAATAAATAAATAGTATTAAAAAAGTAAATAATGTTTCAACACTGATTACACCATAAGGGATAGCATGGATAAAGCGAAATCACCACTTTCAGCTAACATAGACTTTTTGACCATTTTAAAAGAATAAATTTAGTGTATCTATAGTTTTAAAGTTGTCACTAAGGCTATTATATAACAAAGGAGCATTACAATAAAAACTCGTCTGTCCAAATGATGTTCTATTATTTGCCGGCTGATACATTAGAGAAGAACTCATTCTAGTATTGCGCACTTGTTGTAACCTTATGGCAGTATCAATGTTGTTAAAAAAATTACAGAGCCTGTATTATGTGGAATTGCCTTACTGTCATAATTTGATTTTACTTTATAATAAGTGTGATGAATATAAAAAAAAAACACTTCTTGTCCATTATTTTTTTAATTGATTTTCAGCAACATTTAGTCAAAAAAATGTTTTGATCAAGCCACTTTTTAACAGTCATTAATCCTGACTTATTAGGTTTGTACTAACAGTTATAAGCCTCGCCGCTCGCCAGTCACGCTTGGTCTAGTGGATTAGAAAGAGAATGAAACAAGTATATAATAAATTTTATTGAGAGTTCTTTTAATATGTTCGAATATCTAGGTACATATGTAAATGTCCTCATTAAAACATTTACAAATAAAGTTTCAAACTAAATACGAATTTTGATATGAGAAGTCTATAAAAATAAAATTATTGAAAATTCCTCACAATTTATTAAATGAGTGTTTTATTTCGATAAGTAATTTATTTACCTTATCTTTACATAAATACTACATCAGAGGTGAAATAATAAAATAAAAAAATATCACAATATATAAAATTTACAATACATAATATATTTGTAGAATTTATATATATATATATATTTTTTTTTTTAAATTAAAAATGTTTTATATTCGTAAAAAGCATTTACTTTTTGGCTTGTCATAATTATAATATTAACGTATACATTTGTTTTGAACCACTTAAATTTGATATAACAATATCCACCAGTTTCGGAAGTACCCTTCGCTCATCAGGAATATATAAAAATATTGTTTTTTTTTTTTATACCATATATGGTATAAAATTCTTATAAAATTTATTTATGTTTTAATATATTCCTGAAGAGGAAAGGAAATTGAAGTGGTTCAAAATAAATTTATACGTTTATATAACAATTTTTTTTTGTAATAATTTAAATTAAAAAATATATATGTAAGTATATTGCCACGGCCGAGAATCAAACCTTGATCAACTGCTTGGAAGCCAACTATGCTGACCATTAAACCACCAACTATTGTAAGAACGGTGGCATAAATTCATTATATGTACCTACTGAAAATAAGAATTACTTGTTTTTGAACTCCAGTGAAAAATATAATGACTTTAAAAATATATATTCATATAGATCAGCAAACGTCGTTCCTGAATATGTAACTTTCATTATACGTAGAATTTATAAATCGTTATTTAAAAGTCAATAAAAAATCAGCTCATCAAAACACCGTGTTATGTTGGTACCATTGCATTTGGAACATCTGACGTCACGTGAGCATTCTGTTTTTGGATTAGTATGAAAATTTATATTTTTCGATTTTGTTTTGTATTTTAAATATGTATTTTTTTGGTTTTGGCGAAATTTTAATTTGGGTGAATATTTGTTGTTCAATATAAACAACTATTATTCATGAAATAAATTAGAATATTTATGATCAAACCAATTATCAATACGGACATTATGATAATGTTAATGGTCAATACTATTATTATTCTATGACTTTCTAAAAAGGTACATAATTTTTATTACTTATGTTTAGTTATGGTTTACCATGAATAGAATATACAATTATGTACGGTAAAGCTCATCCTTGTTTTGACATTTGACATTCTAACCTCAAAACCGACCAGCCATAGATTTGGAGCGTTTTGGCGGCCTTTGAAAAATTGAAATTTTGAAAATTATTTTAACCATAAAACTTAACCAACGAAAAAAAAAACAAATGTGCTGGTATTTAAGTTTGAACGTCATTATTGATAAAAAAATTACAAAATTGGACTGGAGTTCCTTATTCACGACAGTCAACTCTTAGATCAGCTACGTCATCAGCTATCGGAAGGTTGAAGGAACCGAAGCACACACCAGATACTAAGTTCAGTGAGCGTGCTTTCGGCGTGTCAGGTCCTAAAGCGCGGAGTAAACTGCCACACGATTTAAGATTGATTAAAGAATCGACAGAATTCAGAGCGAAGCTTAAAACTCATCTCTTCGGAAAGTCATATTAATGAATGATACACTTGTAAACCCAAATTACATAGCTAAAATAGCCGGTTAGTACCCACCTAAAGTCATTTACAGAAAGTTAGAAACTTTTCATGGTTCGTGAGATTGTAAATAATTATAAATATTTGTAAATGTAAATTACCAATTTCTGCTAAATCTGAGGAGATTTTTTAACGTTTTCGGTTGTTTTTGAAATCTGTTCTCCAGTTCTAAATTCAAACAACAAAACTTAAATACCAACCAATGAATACAAACAAATTTCCAATTAATACCAACCTCTAATAAATAAAATACCAATAACGGCTATAACAAATAAGAATGCAATAGTAATTATCATTCGATGTACAGTGGATTCTAATATTGTGTCCTGTGCATGCAAAATCATATCTTTCCAAGCAAAAACTTTATAATAATACTTGGATGGTTCGTATAGCGCCGTTTTTTTGAAAAATCACCTCAAGGGCGCTGTACAAATATTACTTCCTATCCTTTTATCTAATTATGTAAAAACAGATACAGAAAAACAAACTTACCTGGCAAGTTGCCTCAGATGAACACAGGTTAAATTAGAAAATTTAAGTATTGAGATGATATTTTTTCAGTTGCTATTTTATCCTCCTTTTCTATTGATGTTACATTTATTAGAATATTGGTATGACCTGTTAATCTGGAGCGACCTCCCAGGGCAGTATGTTTCTGTACCTGTATCTGCAAAATAAGATAAACACTAGCAAGTAATATTTGTACAGCGCTATTGAGATGATTTTTCTCAAAAACGGCAATATACATATTATTTTTATTGTTGTACATGAAGTTTTTAAATTTAGAAAATTTAAAGAAGATAAAAATGCTAGCGGTGGTGGAAATCCGGTCAATGAGGCGAAACTCTATCGAGAATCAATAGGATCAATAGGTAAAACGACTAAATTAAAAAATTGACAAATTTCTAATCAAAAAATGATGAGGAAATTGTACACCTATGTATGCAGTTGGCCACAGTCAGCGGAAGATGATAATAAAATAGCAATTTTCAAATATTCAATGACAAAACATACACAGCCTACCTTTGGTGATAGAGCAATGCACGCCACTGTTCTACAGGTAGAGAGGAAGACCTCTCTGATTGTTCAGGCAAGCTGAATAAGGGCGTAGAAGTTCTTTACCAAATTCATGGAAAAAGTACATTTGAATCAGAAATTTGTCCAATTAAATGAAAAGATATTTAGTTTCGTTTCATTTTATTAGAATGTATACATTTTGTCAACTAGTTTCTGTCAGCTCAAACTTCTACAGGACAGTAGTGTAATGTTAAGCTACAAAGCAATTTTAATTTATTATTATCTTTCGTTTTTCTTAGGGTAGTTACAACTTGTCAGCCTCTATGGACTGCACGCCACTGGCATATACCTAAGTACCACGAACGTTTGAAAATAATCATTCATAACGTCAACTTGCACGGGTATATCGTATAATGATAATAATAACACTGGATGATTTGTATAGCGCAGTTTTTGTAAAAAAATCACCTCAAGGGCGCTGTATAGGTGGAAAGAAACGCTAGATTTTCATTTGGAAGAGTCTCCTCAGTGGAAATGAGATGACTCATTTCTAGCCTAGGTGTTAAATCTGTTTTCATCTTGGTTGACCAATGGAACGTGCGGAGGCGTGGCCGAGGTCCGCGGGCGCCCCTGATTGGTCGACCCGCCCGGTCCAGGGGCGCCACGTGGTCCGCCAATTACCGGAATATTCTTTTAATGATGCTGTCATCAATCTGTCTTGCTGGGCGGAAAGATGCCCGGATTAATGGGAGCGGATTGCAGCGGCGCGGGCGGAGATTTTTTATCTTTTGAGCGTTTCTAGCCGGGCGAAACTAATAGTTAAGATTTGTTGGAATTATCGGGTTTTATTGTCATTTTGTTTTATCTTAATGTCTGGAATTGAGTATTTTTAGTAAAAGTGAAAATATTAATTTGGGGAACGGCTATGAAGACATTTTATATTTAAAAAATAATCATTTTAATTAATACTTGACACAAATTGCAACTGCCCTGTGTCAGCGGGACTCTCGTTTTGGGGGTTCTGTGATAAATCAACACATGCATGAATTGGCATACTTTTTAAAAATCATTAAAAAAAACTCATTAAAAAGAAAATCTAATCTCGTGTAACCTAATTAATATATATTTGTTATGAAAAAACAAAATAATAATAATTTTAAAAAGTTTTTTTTTATAAAATTAGGTTAGGTTATATTAGATTTTCGGGTTATTTTTTTTTCCTACTTATAATGACTTTTTATAATTTAAAAAAAGTGTGCCGATTCATCCATGGGTTGATTTATCCGGTCACCCATGTTGGGATATGTCAATGTTCTGAGACGAGAGGTAATGGGAAACAAGACGGGAAAGTGCAAGATTGGAAAGTATCCGATATGGTCATTAAAAAGATCTAAACCTATTTCGAATACAATGGTGGTTGTGGTTTCTTACAAGGGAGATAGGTTGAAAGCGCCTTCACTGAAAGTGTCTTTCTCAGAAAGTGTCTTCGCTGAAAGTGTCTTTCACTGAAAGTTATTTCCTCTGAATGTGTCTTTCACTGAAAGTTATTTCCTCTGAATGCGTCTTTCACTGAAAGTTATTTCCTCTGAATGCGTCTTTCACTGAAAGGTATTTCCTCTGAATGTGTCTTTCACTGAAAGGTATTTCCTCTGAATGTGTCTTTCACTGAAAGTTATTTCCTCTGAATGTGTCTTTCACTGAAAGGTATTTCCTCTGAATGTGTCTTTCACTGAAAGTTATTTCCTCTGAATGTGTCTTTCACTGAAAGGTATTTCCTCTGAATGTATCTTTCACTGAAAGTTATTTCCTCTGAATGTGTCTTTCACTGAAAGGTATTTCCTCTGAATGTGTCTTTCACTTAAAGTTATTTCCTCTGAATGTGTCTTTCACTGAAAGTTATTTCCTCTGAATGTGTCTTTCACTGAAAGGTATTTCCCCTGAATGTGTCTTTCACTTAAAGTTATTTCCTCTGAATGTGTCTTTCACTGAAAGGTATTTCCTCTGAATGTGTCTTTCACTGAAAGGTATTTCCTCTGAATGTGTCTTTCACTGAAAGTTATTTCCTCTGAGTGTGTCTTTCACTGAAAGGTATTTCCTCTGAATGTGTCTTTCACTTAATGTTATTTCCTCTGAATGTGTCTTTCACTGAAAGTTATTTCCTCTAAATGTGTTTTTCACTGAAAGTTTCTTTCTCTGAAAGTGTCTTCGCTGAAAGCGTATTAGCCGAAAGACCACCACTTATAAACGAGTCATTGCTTAAATGGCTTTAGCTTTTTTCAGTGATCAGATTTGAAGAGCCAGCCATTTTACAGTCTTCCTCTTCACTTTCTTCTTTCCATTTTCTACTTCCTTCAGCCTCATAACACTCCTCAAATAGGGATGCCACTGTCCAGTAACTTTAATATTTGATCTCCACAAATCATAACTAACTTTAAATGTATATTTACCTCCACTTGCATGCACCCTGCGTCCCACCCTATCATCCAATCAGTCTCGCCTGTGCTGCGATGTCATATCTTTAGAACTGTTCCAAGACAATTCAACACACTTTTTAAAAATTATATAAAATCATTAAAAGTACAAAAACCTAATCTAACCCAACATAAGTAATAATTAAAACCAACAAGAAGTACATTAATTAAGGTAGGTTAGATTAGGTTTTAGGGAGAGTTTTGTTTTTCACACTTTTAAATTACATTCTCGCTTTTAAAAGTGTGCCGATTCATACGTGTGTTGAATCATCCGTTTACCCCCTAGAACAGTCAAATGTTGTTTGTCGAAACAAATGTATGTATGATATAAGATGATATAGGATGTATTATATAAGCTTCTCGCGGCCAAAAATATTGATTGTGTGATTTAGAGCTAATTGCAGTAATGTTGGGTTGCACTGCTAACAACAATATGAATTAGTTGGCAAGTACTCTCTTTATAAATATTTCACTATCAAATCAAAGTTTTCAATCTTGTAGGTGCCCACAAAATTCATTTTTCTACCTGCCAATAATGACAATAAGGAACTCCGGTGAAAAATATATATTCATATAGATCAGCAAACGCCGATTCTGAATATATAACTTTTATTATATATAATTAAACGTAGAATTCATAAATCGTTATTTAAAAGTGGAAAAAAAACCATCTAATCGAAACACCTTGTTATGTTGGTGCCATTGCATTTGAAACATCTGACGTCACGTGCGCATTCTGTTTTTGGATTAGTATAGAAATTTTTATTTTTCGATTTTGTTTTGTATTTTAAATATGTATGTTTTTTTTAAATAACTATTATTAATGAAAGAAATTAGAGTATTCACGAGCAAACCAATTATCAACATGGATTTTATGATAATTTTACTGTTAAATACTATTATTATTTAATCATTGTAGAAAATAATATTAACATAACCCAAATTAAATATGAAAATTGAAAAAAATGACATAAAATAAAAAGATTTCAGTCGCATCTGGGACTCAAACCCAGGTCCTCTTCCCATCCGGCGCAACTTTTTTTAATTATAATAATTAAATTTTAATTCAATTAATTTTTCTGTCATTTATTCCGTTTTCATGATTCATTTGGGTTATATTAATATTATTTTTCTACGATGATTAAATATTAAAATGAGGTTTTTAAATCTCAATAAAAATATTAATAATTAAAAATTGAAAACTAATATTATTCTTTGAGTTAAAGTTTCTAAAAGGGTAAATAATTTTATCACTGATGTTTAGTTATGGTTTACAATGAAACAATATAAAATTATGTACGGTAAGCTCATCCTTGTTTTGACATTTGACATTTGACATTCTAACCTCAAAACTGATAAATACCGACCGGCCATAGATTTGGAGCGTTTTAGCGGACTTTGAAAAATTGAAACTTTGTTAATTAGTTTATCTATGAAAACTAACTTTAGAAAAAAACGATATGTACTGGTATTTAAGTTTGAACGTCATTATTGATAAAAAAATAATTCGAATGGATTTTCTTATTAAAAAAAAAGATCAGAAAATAACAACAAACAAAACAATAATGACCTGAAAGAATTGCTAATCTAATTATTATTATTATTAATCTAATCCAACACACAAAACTTGTAATAATTTAAGGCTCATACCTACCTACCTTTGTTTTGTTTAATTATTTTACCTGCATAAATAAATATTGAGTTATCTTAGTATTATTTTGATAGGAGGAGAACAACACCAAGTTCCAACAAAGTTCGTAATGGAGAAAATAAAACAATATTACTAAACTTATTGTAATGAATACTGTGATTTATTATTATTATCATAAGTAATATTTTAAAATGGATAAATATAACTTCAGAAAAAATATCCAAAATCAGCAGTTTTAGGTTCACATCACTTCACTTCACTTCACTGTTAATCCGACGAACTAATAGATAATAACTGCACACGAACTTATTTATTTTCTTGACGTCTTTCACCAAAAAAATCCGGAAAACTGAAAGAATTTTTATGAAAACTCCTCTGTATATAAGGAAAACCGCAAAGAAGAAAACTCACACTGGAACTGTCTAAAAGCTCTGCACGATGCGGGTCCCAGGGAATACCACAACAGCCGGCTCAGTATACCCGTCCCCGTCTGTCGCGTAACAGACATGCCGAGTTAAAACGAGAAAACAGATTAAGTTTTTCACAAAGCTTTTAATATTTTACAGGCGGTCTCACTCGCTCCCACTAAATTACTGACGCGGGACTGAACACTCGATTCAAAAACTTGCAAAGATAAGAGTTTGAAAGCAATTTGTGCAGATCAGTAAAAAGGTTAAACCTTTGCGTAGATCGATCGTTTGAAGTAGAGTAGTTTTCGTTGAAGTGCTTGCGATTTGAATGTTTGTATGAGAAGCGCGGGACGTCATCGTAGCGAGATGAAAAATGAAGTTTTGTGTATATCTAGGAGCCGCGGAGAATAAGGCACTCTTTGATAGTTGACCGAACAGTGCGGAGGCATTCACGTTACTATATTTACTGTGAAAAGATCGCAACAGAAGTGACTCGGGATAATAGAATCTCCTCTTGGAGAGGTGTCCGTGTGCGAACGGCGAACAATTCGGCCTACAGAAAGACAAGACAAAAACCCCGCTGTATACTATTTTTAAGACCCCGTCAATCTGCGAGCCGTGAATGAGATGAATTAATATCGGTGAGACAAGGGATGTCTTGTTGCCCGTACTCTACACAGAGTTACCTTTCAGCTTCCGCCGTTTCTCACCCTGGAGAGTGGACAGTCGAGAGCTTTTCATTTATTGTCGCCTCAATGCCAAGTGTCATTTTAATTAACTGTGCCTCGATTAATTAAAAACTATTTTGTCACTCGATGATTGGACATCTGTTTTAAGGAATTCCATCGGTCAGTGAAATAAATGCTTTTAATGGTTTGTTAGTGGACAAGTAATACCTAAAGCATTGTTGTTTTATTCCTAATCACATCAGTTTTAAAATACATTGTGTTTGAAAAGTGTTTCGGATAGACAGTTTGACCGGAGACAATTCAGAAATTTGCTGGGATTTCTAAGGATCATGTTGCCTTCAGTGTCTTCAAACATGGAGGCTAAAAATCTGCCGGATATGAAAGAAAAGGAGGCTGCGTTTCAGAATCAGATGCACATGCACGCGTACAAGATTAATAAAGACCAGCATCGTCTATACGTGGAAGGCGATCACATGGCCAATCAAAGGCAGGCCTCGCTTCACCAGAAGGAACCCTTCAATCAAAGGGATCCAATGAACCAACGAGAGCCGATGATTCTAAGAGAGACGATGACCCAGAGAGAGTCTCCCAATCCCCGAGAGCCTGTGGGAGAAATGTTCAGCCTGGTGGAGCCCTCCAGGAGGTTCCACGATGCCCTGCTGCGGGAAGGGCGGGATGGGCGGGAAGGGAGAGAAGGGCGGGCCGAGCTGCCCCTGGCGCTGGGCGGGCCGCGCTGGAGGCCGGCTATACAGAACATGGAGCACACGGAGATCAATGCGGCGGTCACCAAGGTTTTGCAGGGATACGATTGGAACTTTGTACCCGTCGCTTCCAAGTAAGAAAAGTTCACCGCTTTTTACTATTTACTCTCGCTTTTAATTCTACTTTAGTAGGCATTGAATGATTGGTGATTTGAGCTTAAGTCTTAAGGTTCTTCACTGAATAAGAACCATCATCCTCTAGTACAAGAGATCCCAACCGGTCGAATGTGGAGCAAATTTTGATCGATTCCAATAGTTATAATTGTGAATTTTGAAAACAATTGATTTTTTTCATATTTTAAATTTCCATGGAAGAATAAAATTATATGAGACAAATTTGCATTAAAACGAACATTTATCGTTTATATTTTCAAATTTCGATCCAAAAAAATGCCTTTTTCTGTTGTTTTATTTTTTATTTAACGCTAGCTGATGTGTTCTCGGCCTTGCTCGGTATTTTTTTTTGTAAAGTTATGAAGTTGTGAATTCTTGCTCGTCGTTTGGGTGCCATAATTGGTTTGACAACAAAAGTAATGCCTTGTGACGACTATTACTATCTCTAAACAAATAGACATTTATTTAGAAACTTTATTTCATTCCAAACATTTATTTTTTCAAAATGCATCTAAGTAATAAAGTTCTTAATTTGTACCCACTTGTGTTTTCCATTTTGAAAACATTCCACCCAAACAAACTTTCTTCTCTTGAATATGTGGTCTTTGATCAACCAGAGTGGTATATCTACGGGCTAACCTCAATACAACATGGCGGGTTCAATGTTTTTCATCAGCGAAACCGGTCGAGTAATTTTTGAGAAAATCGAAGACAGACAGACAGATAAAAAATCATTTTTTAAATATTAAGATTTCATAATATTTCTAAAGCATCTGAATAGAATTGTTCTCTGAGTCACAAAAAATTATTTGTCAAAGTTGGATCAGAAACATAAAAAAACTACATATTTCCTGTCCACGTTTTATAATTGTGTATTATTAAAAGCAAAAATCAAACTCTATCAACTGACTAGCAGTGGCGTGCAGTTCACAAAGGCTTAAAAGTTGTGCCTACCTAAAGAAAAACAACGAACCATTAAAAGAAATCAAAAGATCGTATCGTATTCGTAAATTTCTGAGAAATTGTAACTCATTTACTCGGTTAGCCACAACAATGAGTATTTACAAATATTCAATGCACAATTCATACCCGAAATTGAAAAATTATACAACCGACCTTTGGTAATAGAGCAATGCACGCCGCTGCTGACTAGATATTATTTGCCAAACCTGTTGATTAAAAAAGATCATTTAATTTAATTAACTATATATTCTAACTTTAAACGCAAAACTTTTTTTTTTTAATATTCCAATAAATTGAATATTTTTTCAATACTTGTAGAGCAGTCAATAGATGTCCCATATACATAAAAATCGGATATGTACATCCGAGACACTATCTACATTGCAAATATATTCGGGAAGAACTTTGCAATGATACAAAAAGATAGCAGCCAATATGGAAATTAATTGAGGATAATATTAATCTTAAAATTTGAAGCATGATGCAGATAAAAATTACGTAAAATAAACATGTCTCATTAGCTCAGTGGTTAGAGTGTTGTCCCGGTAAGAAAGAGTTCTTAGATTCGATTCTCAGATACGACTGATACATTTTTATTTCCAGTGTCATTTTCTGTTTCATATTTTCATTTGAGATTTGTTAATATCATCGTCTTCAGTGATTAAATGAATTTTCTTCATTGTTACCTGTCTACTGTATTTTAATTTATTTTAAAGTATTTTCACTTTGATGGTGCGCGATGTATAAATTTATTAAAAACTTATGTTTTTTTTACACTGACACCTTGAATATGCGTCGCCATCGACTGTAAAGTTATCATTGTCAAGCTATACCAATCTTTTCGACTGATTTTCACACGGATGCCTTTATAAGTAGTTGTAGACATTTTATTTGATTAGCTGAAGTCAGCAACTCCCAACTACCCCGCGTTATCATTGCCCCAGTCATTCAGCCTGTGACGGAATTCACGTCGAAAGCTTTACATATCTGATACGAAGGTGATAGCGATCACCCTAAGTATAATACATTCCCTACAAAAGAAAAACAAACATTTGTCCCCCTTTTCAAAATACCTACACAATATTTTTTATACATAAGAGAGTATTTGACGTTGTGCAGATTTACGCTAAAACAATCCTCAACAAGTACAAACAAGTTCTTTGTACAAAAAAACATAAATACTATGAAAAAGGACTAAACACTCGCATTACTAGAAATACTAATAAAGATTTACTCTAAATTCCTGTAACTCATACTACTTTTGGGCAACGGTATTTTAGGTACTTTGCGACAAGAATTTTCAACATTCTTCCAGATACCATCAAAAAATCTGATTCATAAAAAAAATTCAAACATAATATTAAAAATTGGTTTAATAGTAATGATAGGGCCTTTACCGGCGCACTCACCCAAATTAGAAGTTATTAATTTAACAATTTACTAAACATATCTCAAGTGTATATTCATGGGTATTCAAAAATTATTAAATTTGCAAAATGACTGCATCAACACAGACTAGCCTAGTGAGGCGGGTTATGGGAAACGTCGACTTATAACAATGCATTTCTATTCGTTACATATTACCTACTGTTATCATATTATTTTCTATTTTCCTTTTTATGTATCTAGTTTATAAACCACCGTACACTTTATTATAAATGTATTTTAGTTATATTTAAAAAAATTATTACAATAAATTTGTATCTTACAGTATTAATGTATTAGAGTCCTATGTTAATCGTCGTGTACACGCGAATAGTAGAAATGGTAATTTCCCCTCATATGCAAGAGTTTGAAATTTAATTCGTACCATGATGAGCACACTGTGTCCTTTTTACGTGTGTTCAAAACTGTTCTGTTTTAGAAGCGCGGGATGTGCGATGTCGAAAATACATCTGATAGTTATTATAAATGATTACAATTGTACTGCGAAATCCGAGATAATTTATCCCTGGGTACTTTTTTCTTAGCACAGAGCTGTCATCAGGGTTTCATTTTTAACTGTTCAAATATATTTTAATCTGACAATTTTTTATATACGTAATTATTGATGCTGAAACACTTTGTCAATTTACAGCTTTTTATTTGATGTTGTTTGATGAAGTTAATAGATGATCTGACCACGAGGCATGGAATTGGTAGAGCAAGGATGAAATCAGACTGGATGCAGTCGAAATGAGATCCCTGAGATGTGTTTGTGGTAAAACCATGTTTGCGTAACAAATGAATAGATCCGAGATAAATATAAGATGTAAGCGTATAAGGGTTGATAGTTGAACATGTTAAGCGATGGACGGAGAAAGGAGTATCAGATTAGAAGCAAGGTTGGCAAAAACCCGGGTTTTTTCAAAAATGATTTGCCCAATGGGTTTTTTCGATTAGAAGAAACGCCTAGTGTGTGTACAATTAAAAATTATAAGAATTTGAAGAAATTTTCAAGATAGATCTACATAAATTGATAATACTTACTTAAGACCTCATACTAACGTTTATTGATTACATTTCAGAAAGTGTTAGAATATTGCCTGAGAAGAGGTTTCACCTAGTGGGGTAGGTAATGTAAACCATATAATAATATAATTATGTAACATATTGTACTTATATTTAAACATGCCGTATTATACGAAACTGTATAACGTTCTTTCAATAAACGTCGATTTATTCTGTTTATTCCTGCGTAGAAATAGCATGACTTATATTTAAAAAAAATTATTGAATACTATAATAATAATAATAATAATATTGTTATTATCTTCTTTTTTTTATAACAAAATAATACATCCTCGGTGGGATATCCCGTGCTGAGGATTTCATTTACAAAATATTAAATTACATTATATTAATACTTTCTTTACTAATACAAGAAACATAATTATACAGATATAATACTAAAATAAGAAGGATAGTTAGTTACTTAGAGTAACAATATATAGAGGTATATTGTTACTCTAAGTTTAGTTAGGAGTAAATAATTAAGACCCAGCGAAGCGAAAACTGAATATTGTTTAAAAAGGAGACAGAAGAGAGAGGGAGCGCGCTAACTCAAATAGCGCCTAGCGCTTAAGCCGTCATTTTAAAAATACTTAATAAAACAAGACATATTTAGGTAGAGCAAATATCTCAAGCTACTACTACTTAAGTAGAATTTAAAGAAACGCTGTGAAATTTTTCGTACCTATAATATGTTAAATAACGGAACCAATTCATTGCAATTCAGACAATTTATTGCCAATAAACGTACAAAAAATTAATATTCTTCAAAATACACCCATTGTGCTTCAATACACTTTTGGTAGCGTTTTTTCCACTCTTGGAAGGCACCCTGGAAGGCAGAAGACGGAACTCCCATAAGGCACTACGTCGAAGCGGTTTTCACCCCATGCAACGTCTCCAAATGGCGTCCCTTTAGGCTTCGCTTGATGCGGGGGAACAAAAAGAAGTCCGATGGTGCAAAAACAAAAAGACGTCGGGACTGTACGGCGATCGCGGCAGTGCCGCCACGCTATGCTTAGCTACGAACTCCCGGACGACGAGAGCTGAGTGTGAGGGGGCATTGTCGTGATGCAAAATCCAGGTGTTGGCGATCTCCTTTCGAACGCCGCGAATCCTTTCGAGGAACTATTTAAGGACGAACACTCAGACTGCAACACTTCCCTCACTTTCGTGACGTTGTCATCAGTTTTGGAAGTTGACGGTCGTTCAACGCGCAAATCGTCTTCAATTGATTCCCGGCCATTTTGGAATTGTTTGTGCCACTCGTAAACCCTTGCTTGTGAGATGGCTTCATCTCCGAAGGCTTCCCGAATCATGACCAGGGTCTCGAAACCGATTTTTTTTAGCCAAACTGAGAATTTGATGATTGCTCGCTGCTCCAGCAAACGTTGCATCTTGATTTCCGACGCAACGACAAAACACACTTTGCGAGGATCACTGTGCTAGCTCTACCGTTGCTCGGAGAGGACTGATTTGGTAGCGCGTTTGGTAGCTGCGACTCCCCCCTATCATCCCCACTACTCAGCGCATCCCGTTACCCCTTCTAGCACAGTCAGGATTTTTTTTCTCGATACTTTTGCGACGGACTCTGTATTTCTCTGAGCATACTTTGCGATTTTTTTTTCTATCGAAGGAATTTCATATAATTACTATTTCAACTAGGCATCTGAATAGAGATTATCTTAAATAATAACAAATTTGTTTAAGTTCATAAAAACTTTAAGTTTTCAGGGGAACTTTGTAATATTAAGAAAAATAATGGTTTATTATTTTTTTATATCAAAATAACAAATAATATCCCCACTGGAATATCCTGTGCTGAGGATTTCATTTACAAAACACTGATTAATGGAAAAAAATAATAGTTGTAAGGTGAGGTGTTTTAATTGTAGTTGAGTGATTTCGGTGTTAGTTTGTATTTGGTTTTAATATATTTTCTATTTCAGATCTCCCTATGTAACGTATCCAGTGTTTTATTTGATCTTTAAATTTATTATTGTTGTTGTGATTTTCAAAGGAGAGTGGGATTTTGTTATAGAGTTTAGTACCATAGTATAAGAAGTTTTTTGTCCAAATGCTGTGTTTGTGGTTCCTGGTTGTATGTGTTTTTGACTCTGAGATCTAGTATTTCTAATACGTGTGATTGTTGTTATTTCTTGTTTTTATGAATATAAAGCAGTATTGCTTTAATGGGAGAAATATAGAGCAACATTAAAGTATTACGAGTATCAATGTAATTGTTACTTTGTAAATAATATATCTATACATTTGAGAACACGTCTGTTATTTAATATTACCTATGTGTATTACTTTTACTGATTAGCAACAAAAATTATATAAACTTACTCATTGCCTTCCGTGTTGTTAATATTAATAATATTTATTTATTCGGAATACACATTATTTAACAACATTTAAGAAAGCTCCGACTGCCCTTACAGGACAGTCAAATTGATAAGTTTAGTTCATATAAAGTGATATTATACAAAAAAAGCTAATATTGACATAGCATGGTAAGATAATATATCTGGAAAAAAGTGTAATAATTAAGTATAGAGAGATTATGTATATGTGCTTCATAGGGACTGGTTGGTGCTATGTGGAAAAAATGCATTTAAAAATGAGTACTTAAAAAAAAGATAATATTATTGAGTAATAAATATTAATAAGACTAAGTTACGTATCACTCAGCTTTATGAGCCGACGACGAAACTCAGGGATGCAGAAAAATGGTAATAACGTATTAAACATATTTTATTGAGTAAGCACAAAGAGTAACTTTAGTAAATTGTTTATAACTAAATGTTTGTCCTTTTTCCTTTCCTCGGTTAGGATTTTTAATCCAGTTAAGATCTTTTCCCAAAGAGTACAAATAATGTTATTTGTTTGATTTAGATGTAGATAAAATATTCCCTGGGAATAAAGGGGTTACCGTGCTTTATTCGTGTTCGTTATTTCTTTGGGGGGAACTCGAACATGCCTTTTATATTTCCTTCAAGTTCGCACTGGAGAGGGTTGTTCTATTGACTGACCTAATGTCGCCTATCGTTATGGTGACGTGCTATCAGCCATTATGCTAGTAGGGCAATAGCCATATTATAGTATGGCGCGACTGTGAAATTTCCTTAGAGATAAGACATAGATAATGCGTCGAGAAAAGATTTTCGTGTCGATGACCCTAAATATTGTTTTTGTTCATGTTTTATCATACATATTTAGTCTATCAATATTTTAAAAATGAAATTACTGTTTTGATCAAAAGTAAATAATATGCAGTTAAAATGGAGATTCGTAAAGAATGCAAGGCTGATTGATGTAAGCGTAATGAGTAAGATTAAGAAAGGGATGCTTAGATGCTTTGGGCATGTAGAGCGATTTTTTTTTATATGAATACCGCACAAGAGTCCCAACTGCTCCAAACCGTCTGGAGCCAGTGAGACTATTTCAATCCCAATTGGGGAATGTTGTGAGGCAGAAGGTATTGGGGAGGGGAAGGAGAATGGGGAGAGGAAGGTAGGGAAATATCTGGCTATTCAGATCTGGTCACCAAACACGGCTAAAAGCCATTTCAAGCAACGTTTCAATTCTGAATGGTAGTCTTTGACCAGGGCGATACTGAGAGTATCTTCCACTCTGGAATGTGCGCAAATACACTATTAAATAAATATACGAATGTGAAGAGAGTGTATGAATGTGAATGAAGCAAGAAGTGTATGTCAAGATCGAGTTGTTTGGCGGTCCGTCCTTTCTGCCTACCTCTGTGGAGAAACGGTATGATGGTTAGTTAGTTAAAATGAATCGTACTAAGTTAAACAGTGTAGGTACTCTTCTCAAAAATGATTACTTATCTCCTTACACATATCAATTCAACATCTAATACAGGTTTAAAAATGTTCGGCTTCATTCTTCGAAATGCCAGAAACTTCAGAAATGTAATTGCAACTCTTCCGGAACATTTTTTAAATAAATTTTTGTAAACCGCATTTCAAAAAACATCGAAGTTAGTGTTGATGAAAAAATACTTTTGCTTTCTTTTTTTTTTTATTTCTTTTGTCATTTTAAAGAAAAACCTTAAATTTTTTTTTGGGGTATATTCAAAAATTAAAAATAGTTAGTAAAACATACGTAGGGCGGTCAGAAAAGGGTCATATTTCTGATATGATTTTGATAAATGCTAAGCCTATATAAATTTTTAGAAAGATAATAAATATTTTTCTCTTTGAAAACATTGTATTAGTCGTTTTGAGAAACAATATTATCATTAATTCGAATAAAAAAATAGTCCATTTCCGATGTTCCTCTTCCCCTTCATCGAGTAAGACATTAAACATTGATTGCCCTTGGGTATTTTTTCTTTTTTTTTATATATTCTGGGCATTGGCGGAACCAGGGTTAGGTTGGATAACCGTTTGAATTGTTATAAGAACCTTAGTGGGATATTTTAGTTTCAGTCTATTTGTAGTAATACAATCCTTAAATATACCCAAATAAAAAATAAAAACAAGTTTCTCCCTCGATTACAACTTCGAGGTTCACATTTTTTTTCAATTGAAGTACTTTTATTAATGTGTTAGAAATTTGATTTAATTTTATTTATTTATTTTATTGTATTGCACAAATTTCATTCAAAAGCACCATTATTTTTGTCATGCTATGTTGCGCTAGAACAATTGTTCTGCCGTGCGATATCTTGAACAAGTCGTGGCGACGACTACGGCTGAAGTTTTAAGGCACGTATAAGCCATAGCATTCCAAGAGGAATGGCCAATAGATGTGAGCACATCGGGCTAGGGCCAGTGGGCTGCACTTGATAATGTATTATTATGGTCCAAGAAAGTGTATAGAAGCGCGATATGAACACGGGTAACAGAAGGTGGCAGGAGGTAGAACTGTACTGCACTTGCCCGGGAACTGAATTCAAGTGCTCGGGATGGGGATCGGGCAGTCACCGTGGGATTTTTTTTATTATTTCGAGTGGCGATATTACAACCGATGCTACTGCCAGTACCTAGTGCTGTGATATCTATACGGGGTCTGTTGATCGTCACCAGTAATTGAATTGCTGCAAGCTACTGCACATTACTACTTGTACTGCCTAAAATGTCAATTAGACTGGGGGTGATTTCTAAAATGTATTCCTGAGGTGGACTACGAATCATGTGCCATTGAAATAAGGATTTTTCGATCGGTTGTGCTATCCAAGTGCTTTATAATCACCGTAAATATAAAAATAAAGTTAAATAAAATAAGGTCATAAACTCAAAACATAGATGTTTACATTCTAACTTCGTGGGGTACCTACCTAGATTTTACATAAAATGAACCTTATTCTTACTCCGCACTTTAGCACTTAGCTTAGGTAAGTGCATTCGTAAATTCTAGCATTAGTGACTAAACCGTTTTCATAATCCAAACACTTCGCAGTTATGAGTTGTGATCTCATTGTTTTAATTTTGACGGTACACGTATTAAAAATTAAAGTGGGAAAAGCCAAAATACAGCATGCAGGTAAACACATCTCCAGGCTCCGCTGCCGCACCAATTAGCAAGCGGAGAATTATTCGGTCAAACAGAAGCAGATCAAGAAGGAGTTCAAAGGAAAACACCGCTAGTGAATATAGGAACGGGCCGAAGTGAACGTTAATTAGCGCTCGGAACAGTTTCCATTGGAGCATTCTTAAAATGAGTCACTTGGAATTTACGCCACTAGTAGTAAGGAAAGGGATTAGTAGCTGTGTGGACATATGTATCGGGTTCCCACCCAGGAGTCGGATGTTCAATCCTCTGCTAGCTAAGCCCTTTAAAATTTTAAAAATATTCTACATTAATTAATTTTTAGTATTCAAAGTTTTTACATTATTTTCGACTGCCAGACTCAGAACATGCCCGAATTATGGCAGTTGATACATACACATGTACACATACATAAACACAAACATACACAATACATATATATTAAGATAATAGAGCAATTAATATTCTGAAAACCTGTTTCGATGTAAACACTAAATACCGAAAAAAAACGCCTATTAAAGGCTTTTGCATGTATATTTACAAATAATATTGTAAACGTCCATATTTATTATAAAAGTTAATAAAAAAGAAACAACATAATTTGACGGTTTTATTCAGAGTTAAATAGATTCTAATAACCTAGCTCTACTCGATGAAAAAAATCGAAATGTATGATTATTCTGTAACATTGATGTGCCAAATACATCAACAACTTCGACGTATTTATTCCCCAGATGTTGAATCCATTTACCTTACAGCTTTACAGAAAATACCATAAATATGAGCATTGCTATTAAAGTTTGACAACAATTGCCCACTGGAACATACAAGTTGCGATTCAAATTGTTTTGATTTATGTAGTAATTCAAACATATAATATATTGGAATTAAAATATATTAAATGGAAATCTCAAATAAATTCAATTATAGTCAGTATGAGAAAATAAATTTTATCACAGAAATTATTAAAAGATATTTACTTTGGAAGATCTACAGTCCCTCGTATCTAGGATGAATGAAGTAAGTATGAAGAATGAGTTAATGATGAATGTAAGCAAGTCATGGTATTTGAAAGAGAGATTACGAAAACAGTGTGCAATATACTCGTAGTTGTGAATGATGAATACTTGGAGCAGGTCGATGAGTTTGTGTATTTGGGAAGTATGTTTACGAGACATAGAAAGACTGATAGGAATATTGAAAGAAGGGTGAATGTAGGAAACTTCATTAACGGAGGACTGAACGCGGTTGGTCGCTAGTAAAAAGTTGTCCAAAGAAGCGAAGCTAGCAGTCCACAATGGAGTGCTGATGCCAACCCTGATGTATGGCAGTGAGGCATAGAATTGGCAGATTAAGGATGAAAGTAAACTGAATGCCGTAGAAATGAGATGGTAAAACCATGTATGATTGTCTAAAAATATTGAGATTCGTAAAGAATGCAAGGCTCGTGTAAGCGTAATGAGTAAGATTAAGAAATGGACGCTTATATGGTTTGGGCATGTAGAGCGAAGGAATGAAGAAAGGAGTGTAAGAAGAATATATGACGCGAATTCGAATGGAAGAAGAAGCCGGAGATGCCCGAGGAAGACATGACACGATCAAGAGAATCAAATACTTGAGTCGGGCCATGTCAGAAGTCGGAATAATAGAAGAGAATGTATGAAACGATGTATGAATGTGAATGAAGCAAGAAGTGTATGCCAAGATCGAGTTGTTTGGCGGCCCGTCCTTTCTGCCTACCCCTGCGATGAAACGGCGTGATGGTTAGTTAGTTAGTTAGTTTACTTTGCATTAGCCCATTCAGTGTTACAATACGGGATCGTTGGCTGGGGGGGTTTTTATAAAATCTTCATGTTTACAACTTGAAACAATTCAAAAGAATAGTAGTAAAAATCATATATTGCACTAGCAACATTTTCTACTTATAATTATGGTAGCAGAAATATTGTCACGTTATTCGTCACCCGAGGATGTCAGTCTTAGGTTGCTCCCTGACGGTCCGGTGACGAACGTACATTTCACTCGCTACTGGAGACACTGCGCAGAAAAGTCCCACAATGGACTTCGTTGCAAACCGTTACCTTACGTTAGCAAACTTGACTTTTCGGTGCAGTGTCTGCAGTAACGAGTGAAATATTCGTTCCTCACCGGACCGTCAGAGAGCAGCCTTATCTAAAAACAAAACTAATTAATACATAAAACTAATCTAATCTGCAACACGTGTTTTCAATGCCAAGGAACTTGAATTACAGATAACTAGGATCCACCCCGAGGGACAGCATTCAAAAATGACCCTAAAAATCACTCTGCAGGTTGCTGACTCAAGCAATATCATAAATTATTAATCTTTAAATTCTATATGGGTAGTTAAAACAATGGATAACATTTCAAAAGCCAAAAATTCTCAAACTGTAATAATTAAATACTGCGAATATAAATATCTGAAAATGGTACAATTTTAAAAGGAGTGAAAGCAAATTTAAAAGATTACAGTTTATGGATAAATTGTCTTTTGAAACCATTTTCCCACATTTTTTTTATTACCCGTATGGAATTTACAGATGACTCATTCGTAGTATTTCTTGAGTTGGCTACTTAACTTGCAAAGTGTGCATTTGAAGATTGCTACGAGCGCTTTTATTAAAATGAAAACATTTTTCTGTAATTAGGAACTAATTGCAGTTGACATCTGTTTTCCCCACTTTTAATGATGACAGTTTTTTCTTAAATGTTTTATATATATATATATATATATATATATATTTTTAATATGAATACCGCACAAGAGTCCCAACTGCTCCCAACCGTCTGGAGCCAGTGAGACTATGGCATTCCCAATTGGCGAATGTTGTGAGGCAGAAGGTATTGGGGAGGGGAAGGAGAAGGGGGAGAGGAAAGAGAAGGGGAGAGGAAGGTAGGGAATACCTGGCTATTCAGATCTGGTCACCAAACACGTTAAAGCCATTTCAAGCAACGTTTCAATTCTGAATGGTGCTCTTTCACCAGGGCCATACTGAGAGTATCTTCCACTCTGGAACGAGCGCAAATATACTATATATTATTTTAAAATGAATTAATTGTGAAACAACACAAATTAATTAAACAAAATTTACTTGCGTACGCCGGGATTTGAACCCGCGACCTTCGGATTCGCAATCGAGAGACTTACCCCTCGACCATGGAGATGAATACTAAACTCTATTATTCGAAAGAATACCTTAACACTTGGGGGAATACAATGCATAATGTATTGTATACTTTTAATTTTATTTATTTTTAAATACCGTAAAACTATTTCAAAGCATTAACAACATTTTAACAAAATAATAAAAAATTACAAAAATTAAGTAGCATTTCATATTATTAATAAATAAAAACAACATTAAAGGAGATCCACTTCGTAAGGTTCGAACGAAATCACGCACTCCTTATCCAGGTGACGAAAAGACTGAAATTCACCGGCCGTATGTTTCGATTTACGCAAAAAAAAAACGATCACCAAAACGCGTCTTTTATTTTATTTTGAAAAGCTCAAGCATATATATTAAAATGTTTAACTGTCATATTCTAAAAAACTTAATTTGCCACGATGAACAATACAACAATTTCGGAAAAAGGATCGTAAGTAGGAGATTTTGCACTTTAAACATTTTTTTAGGTCTGATACTTTATTTATTTCTAAGCTTATAAAAAGACTCACCAAAAAATGCCACGTTAAACGAAAGGCTAAGGAATGCTGTACTTGCAGTATTTAATTAAATCAGATGTGATTTTTCTAGGCCATTAAATTTTAAAAATAATTAAGTAACTAGAGCGGTATTACGTCAAATCATCAAAATCCGATGCATTTGCTAGCTCAGCAACTGACAGGTCAGATTATGTCGATGAAATCATATTTTAAAAGATACCGAAGGCTGTACAATTTTCACGACGCTGAAGAGCTGGACACACAAACAGATTTTCTGTGATTAACCTTTAACGATTTATAAAGAATCTAGAAGTCGTCATATTTCAGTATTCAGTAGTTCGCACGCTCTCGGCAACTCTGTGATGCTAAACAAACAAATAGTCGCCATTGCCATTAGTGGGCAAATGCTAATGTGCAAAATAATGTTAGGGATTATATCAACACAGAGTAGAAATAATGATCAACTGACAACTGGGAATATAATGCAGCGTCCGCATTTCACGCATTCAAACCAAACCAAACAATTTCCTAATAAAGGAGTTGGAACTTACAAACATAGTGAATTTACTCTATTTACCAATGCATCAAATTCAGCCCCTTATTTGACATCTTTGTAAAGTGAACTTTTTTTAAATCCCAAAACAGTCAGTATGCAGAAAAAACACCGTTAAATAAGCCTAATTCAACAATGTAATTTCGAATGTGATGTGATGTGAGTACTTAAGTAATATTCTAAATAAAATAAAATACATATATGTACAGAGAGGTAAACACTTTCTGTATCGCCCTGGTGAAAGATCACCATTCAGAATCGAATTGTTGCTTGAAATTTGCTTTAGCCTTGTTTGGTGACTAGGTCTGAATAGCCAGATACTTCTCACCCCGCCATAGCCTCACTGGCTACAGGCGGTTGGGAGCTGTTGGGACTCTTGTGCGGTACTCACATAAAAAAAAACATAATTCTTATTTTCAGTACATATAATGAATTTATGCTGCCATTTTTGCAATAGTTGGTGGTGTAATGGTTTGCATAGTTGCCCATGGAAATGTTTTTTTTAACAGTGTTTTTATTTTATTTTTATATCAAAATGTTATTAATTTTGATTTTTAATAATTTTTTTTTTTAAAAAACGTTTGCTGTGAGTAAACTGTGGATTTATGATAAATATTGGGTTTTTTAATTTTTAAAATATCAAACCTGAAAATAAGGGTGCAAACTTTCAATCCTAATCCTAATACCAATCCTATAATTAGAATATCCCGTGACTTTCAAGGGTCTGCGCTTGTATTACATAATTTACTTGTGTTATACTGGATAGTTAATCACCGATAATAATTTGTATGAAGGGTGAAAAATAAAACGCATCATTTATTTCCAGATAATGAAATCTTGACATTATGGGAATTTGGCGAATGCTCAAATAGAAAGTAGAGCTTAAAAACTAAAGAATGCACGTGGCCCTTCGTGTACTGCGCAGCTTTGCCGAAGTTGTTCGGAAATCCAGAACGGTGATTGGTGATTTTTTCCGGTTAACCCCGCCTTCTACCAAAATCGGTTTCTGCGCATCGGCTATCAGGCGAATTATTTTCTTTGTCAAGCTCTACCTACCTATTTATTTCAGTTTTTGAATGTCAAAACATGTTTTTAACAAAACTGAAGAGAACCCCACTTGTTTTACTATTTATAATATTTTGTCTTGTTTTTTCACTGATTGAGAAGTGTCAAATGTCATATGTACGAAAAAAACTATGTGCTTTGCGGCCTTACCAGAAATCAAGCTAATTTATTACATTATATACTTTATTTTCAATACAATTTTAATAGACACATTTGTGAAATATACAATGTTGGTTTATGTATCAGTTTTAAAAATAAATGATCCGCATTCGTGATAAATACAACAATAACTCATCTACGTTAATTTTACATTAAAAGTTTTTACTTTGATATCACTTTATTGTCTTAAGTGGGCGGCTACTATTTTATCGTGTATGAAAGTGAAAGGACACTATTTTATAGTTGGCCAGCACCTCCATAGACAATTTAGGATAAAAAATGGTTGGAAACAAGCAAACAGAGCGAACAAAACACTTGACTGATCGGTGACTCAGATTGATCATTCGAAAAGTTGTGAAGAACGGCCGTAAATAGACGTATTTGTGCATCTAGATATAAACTGAAAATAAATATATCGCGATGACCAGATGCCAGTTGGTGCAGTATTTGCAGTTAGCGCGGTTCTTTGATATATTCGTGGGACATAACATTAATGACCCAATAAACTAAGCCCGCTGTCGTCAAACTAACATAGGAAGTACAGAGGAGGAATCTTCCTCTTCCTCCTGTAGCCATCATCGGCCCACCTATTTCCGCTCTCCGCAGCCGGTAGGGTTTTGCGACTAATTGCAATTCAACTACCTACCTAATAATTAATTATGTACATTTCAATTCTTTCAAAATTTTTGTTTTATTAAAAATGTGTTCATTTCACATTGCTGAGTTTATCGGAGGATTTCAATAGACGTGCCATACCCGATACCCCGAATTGTATCAAACATCTTCATGAATTATAAAGCTGTATTTCTCTTTCAAAATTAAACTTGCACCTGATTTCACCTCATTACGCCTCAATCAGAATACCAGAGCAAAGCAAATAGACAAGCTAAATGCACCTAGGTGTAATATTAACATTGGATTTTTTAAATATTTTATGTAAATCAAATTTAATAATGTTATTTCTGCAAGAATTTTTAGTTTTTATCATTGTGACAGCTGTTTCGGCGTTGAAGACCAATTTCAAACTGCGGTTAATCCACATTGTGACGACTTGTTTATATGATTTTATTTACTCCCCTCATCCTAATTTCGATGGGTTTTTAAAAATAATGATTTATTATCGGTGAAACCGATTCAGTTAGAAAATAATTAAAATTCTCTATCCTGTCAGGTTTTTACATTTATAATGTGTTTCCCCGTATTTACCTCACGGGGAAGAGAATTTTAATTATTTTTTAACTAAATCGGAAATAAATAAAATAAAAAAATTAATCATTATTTTTAAAAACCTGTCAAAATTAGAATGGGGTGGGAGTGAAAAAAATCATATAAATAAGTCGTCACGAGTTTGATTGTTTACACCAAATTTGGAACCTATATTGTCAATCACGTCCCAAATTAGGTGCAAAACAATCAAAAGCTCAACTTATACCAAGCTTATGTCTCTTTAAACAACTCTCCTGTAAAGTTCCGATTTTGAAGTAACGATACTTTACGTTGGAGGGGTCGATATGTTTGTTGAATTATTATAATAACTTCGTTCTCGAAAGCAGCTCGATACTGCATCCGACTTAAAAATCACTAAAAAAGTCTAAAATTAAATATAACAGTTCTCTTATGAATGTCAATAAAGATGGAATTGTAAGCCTTCTATACCGTTAGAATCTGAGTGGTACAATGCGTCGGGTTCCCACCCGTCACGGTTTCAATTCTCTGCGAAAGTTAAGTCTTTCATCATTATCATTACTCAAGCAAAGTTTTCCGCATAAAATTATAGTAGCAGGGAGATATTAAAATATTGTTAGGCAATTAGTAACCCGGGAATGCTTGGCCTTCATAAAAAAAAACAATAATATGTTTATCCTTAGAGTTAACCTAGTAGTCTCGACTTTGTTATAAACACGTTTGTTATAAACACGTTTGTTATAAACACGTTTGTTATAAACACGTTTGTTATAAACACGTTTGTTATAAACACGTTTGTTATAAACACGTTTGTTATAAACACGTTTGTTATAAACACGTTTGTTATAAACACGTTTGTTATAAACAAGTCTGTTATAAACACGCCTCTTATAAACACGTTTGTTATAAACACGCCTCTTATAAACACGTCTGTTTTAAACACGCCTCTTATAAACACGTCTGTTATAAACACGCCTCTTATAAACACGTCTGTTATAAACACGCCTCTTATAAACAGGTTTGTTATAAACACATTTGTTATAAACACGTTTGTTATAAACACAATTGTTATAAACACGTTATGGTAATTTTGATTTTCAGAGAGCTATCAAAACATAGATAATATTTTTGCGAGATTTTCAGGAGAGAGTATATTAAATAAGGTAGATACTGGAACTGTTTTCCGCAAAACATTCCCTGAATTCCCTATTTCGAGGAAAAATAATAAAATAATAAAATACTTGTAACTTGTCAGCTGTAAGTATCGGGCGGATGAAACCCCTCGAACATTTAATGAGAGATACATCAGCGGAGTTGCAAACACGACCTGGCAGCTTTATGTCACATTAATGTCACAAGTGTTTAGGTTTCATCTCTAGCCAGTGCCTGCGATCTGTGACATCACGCAGCAGCAGCAGCAGTTACAGCAGTCAGCTGGCTTTGCCACCACCCATCACTTCAATTAGTCGCTCATATCAATCTCTTGTTGACAAGGAAACAAATGTGGGATTTATTAATTACTCCGAATACAGTGCTTGGATGCTATGTTAAAAATAATGTAACACTTTCATTTCATTAAAAATAACGTAATCTGAAAGTATGTTGCCTGTTGTATGCTGATGTTGTGATGCTGATTGAATAGTGTGGAAGATCTACAGTCCCTCGTATCTAGGATGAACGAAATATGTTTGAAGAATGAGTTGATGATGAATGTAAGTCTGTCATGGTGTTTGAAAGAGAGCGTACGAAAACAGTGTGAAATATAGTTGTGAATGATGAATACTTGGAGCAGGTCGATGAGTTTATATATTAGTTTACGAGAGATGGAAAGACTGATAGGGATATTGAAAGAAGGGTAAATGCAGGAAACTCCGAAAAAATCCCAAAGAAGTGAAGCTAGCAGTCCACAATGGAGTGCTGATACCCATCCTGATGTATGACAGTGAGGCATGAAACTGGAAGAGGAAGGATGAAAGTCGACTGAAAGCTGTGGAAATGAGATCCCCGAGGTGTATGTGTGTAAAACCATGTATGACCGTGTGAAAAATATTGAGATTCGAAGAATGCAAGGGTAAATGTAAGTGTAATGAGTAGGAGAAAGGAACGCTTAGATGGTTTGGGCATGTAAAGCAGATGTACGAAGAAAGGCGTGTAAGGAGAATATACGTCGCGGATGTGAATGGAAGAAGTCGGGGACGCCTTAGGAAGATATGGCACGATCAAGTGAATTAAGTTCTTGAGTCGGGCCATGTTAGAAGTCAGAATAACAGAAGAGTATGTATGAGACGATGTATCAATGTAAAATGTGAATGAAGTAGGGAGTGTGTGCCAAGACCGAATTGTTTGGCGGTCCATCCTCTATGCCTACCCTTGCGAGGAAACGAAATGATGGTTAGTTAGCTAGTTAAGTAGTTATTTCTTTAAAAATCGACCTCTTTTGATCAGGGAGGAGGGGGGTGCTTCAACACCCAAAGTACCCCCCCTTGGGTGTGTATGAAAACAAATGTTTTTGTGTATGTTTTTTGTGTCATATTTCGAAAAAACGTTCGCAGGAGACCCGGCTTAACAGAATATTTCACGTCATTCGAGCTGAGGTCCCCTGGTACAATTTCATACAACTTTTCCCAATTCTAGCTTCCAATGCAGAGTAATCATAAAGTGGAGGGAATATGTTTCTGTGTCGCCACACGCATAAATCAACTTTAACAGCCAGGCATTAAATTGGAAATGTTTGGTTTCCGTGAGTCAATAGCAACTCCACAAGTTTAGTAGGTATACGAGTACACTCCTAGCACACACCACACAGCAAATAGCAATAGCTTCGTAGACTCGACGCATCCAGATTACCCTCCGCACTCAAAAACTCCTGTCGTTAAACTACGTGTAAACAAAATTGCAATCTCTTAAGATGAATGAGATCCGATACTTGCAGTAAATAATGCATCTTGTGTTTGGGGGGTCCACGAAATACTGCTTTTTTCAATTCAACTGCAAACTCTTTACATTTAATGTAAATGATTTACCACTTCCTTAAATGTAATCCAAGTGCGGGGTTTATCGAATAATTATAGAATATAATTAATGGAGTTACAAATTCACGATATATGGCTTGGCATTTAATTGTAGATATTTTTTACGTTGGAACTACAGAATATCATTACTATGGTAATACAAAGCTACTCACCTAGTTTTTATAATGTGTTCTTCACATTCAAATGTGTTCATCTATTCGCATTTCACAACGTAAAACATCATAATTCTGTTTTCATCGTTTTTTTTTTTTACATTTTTGTAAGAAGCAATCACTTTGTGGTTTGACATCATATTAAGTAAAGAAACACTTATAACAACGAACATATTTTATTTTTCGCCAACCGGTTTCGCTTAGCCCAAGCTTCGCCAGGGCGAATATAATAACTAAAGAATAATACAGAGTTACCGGTTATATACAGTTACAGAATACAAAAGAGAGAGAAAAGAGAACAAAGTATTAGAGGAAGACAACAATAGTGGTTGTTTTACTTAATTTGTCCTTTTTTTAGTTTATAATATTTTGATCTGTGAATTTGATATTGTTTTTTATTTATCTAACATCTAATACATGGTTATTTCGATAGACAGATTTCAGAAATTCAAATAATCTCCTTTCCGTTGCAAAGCGTTAAAAAATGAAAAAAGTTTAAAACATAAAATTATCGTACTGAACACCGTTTAGTTAAAGTATAAAATTTGAACGTGAACCATTGGGTTGTTTTTTTTTTTATTACAATCATTTTCATATGAGCCATCTCGGTGATACCATTTAAAACATTTTAAACGATCGCACCGCTCTCATTTTTTGTCTACTACTAAATGTCAGAGTGTATCCAGTGATGTTATTTATTGATAACTCTTTTGCACTGTGCTCGAGTAATCTTAAAATTAGACGCTTACTAGGCCACTAATAACGCCAATTGATTTTCAAGTAGGATGCACGCGCAATTTAGGAGAAAGTTGATGAAAATCATCTTTTTTTTTTTGTGAAATTTAAACTAGTAATAGTCATATATAATAATAATTAGATTACTTTTATAGCGCTGTTTTAGTGGGAAAATCACCTCTTTACAAATGATTTATATAACACATCACTTAGAATTATAACTAATACCTTACAGCTAAAATTTATTACTAATGGCTTACAAGAAAGACTTATAACTTATAACTATTGACTTACAACTAAGACTTATAATAATAATAATTGGATTACTTGTATAGCGCCGTTTTTGTGAAAAATCACTTCAAGGGCGCTGTGCAAATCTTAATTCTTATTCATTATCTAATTATGCACAAACAGATACAGAAAAACATACTTACCTCGCAGGTCGCTTCAAATGAACACAGTTTTATTAGAAAATTAAAGTATAGATATGATATTTTTACAATTGCTATTTTATCCTCCTTTTCTATTTTTCTATTGATGTTACATTTATTACGAAGATTGGTGACACAAGAAGAGTTGGCATTTATTTGAAATACTTTTAATTTTTACGAATGGAAAATGTTTTTAAAATGACCTTAAAAAGCGTGAGAAGCTTCTAGTGGATATTACCATTTTTTATTTATTTTTTACACTTTTAGTTATTTACAGTGTTGCGGGCTATGGACGCGTGAATTTTTTAAACTTTTTCTATAAGTGACTTTAGGTGAGCACCGACCGGCTAGCCTAGCTATGCAATTTACGAGTGAATTTCTTCAATTTGTGAATACGATTGTCTGAAAAGATAAGTTTTAAGTTTAGTTCTGAATTCTGTCGAGTCTTTGATATTTCTTAAGTCATGCGGCAGTTCATTTCAGGCTTTAGGTCCTGGTACTCCGAAAGCACGATCACCGAACTTAGTATTAGGTGTGCGCTTTGGTTCCTGCAACCTCCCGATAGCTGATGACGCTGCTGACCTAAGGGTAGATTGCCGTGAATTAGTATTTTCAGGAATACACAGTTCTGATAAGTAAGCCGGAGCCATTCCTAAATACCACCCAGCAAAGCTTGAACTGGATAGTATAGGATTATAGCTAGGGATTAACTACTGAGACTTATAATTAGTGACTTACATCCGTGGCTTAGAGTTAGTGACTTGCAACTAAAAGTTATGGCTAGTGACTTACAATTTAGACTTAAGTAGGTATAACTAGAATATAAACCTAACACATATAAACCTAATACATATTTAAAACTAATACACATTTATGTCCCAGTGCATATTTTATACACAATACTGCAAAATGACTTACAACTATGGCTTACAACATACCTATTTATTATATTATAAATGCCGGTTATGATTATTGCTCGTGCTGTCAGTGGTAAACCACACAAAAGTAGAAAAGTAATACATGTTATTGAATTAAAGAAGGTGATCTGGGCGGTAGAAGGTAACTAACTAACTAATTAACCATCACACCGTTTCCCCGCAGGGGTAGGCAGAGAGGACGGAACACCAAACAACTCGATATTGGCATACATTTCTTGCTTCATTCACATTCATACATCGTCCCAATACATTCTCTTCTATTATTACGACTTCTGACATGGCCCGACTCGAGTATTTGATTGACTTGATCGTGCCATGTCTTCTTCGGACGTCCCCGGTTTCTTATTCCATTCACATTCGCGTTATATATTCTTTTCACACCCCTTTCTTCGTTCATTCGCTCTAGATGCCCAAACCATCTAAGCGTCCCTTTCTTAATCTTATTCATTATGCTTACATCAGCTTCACATTCTTTACGAATCTCAATATTTTTCATACGATCATACATGGTTTTACCACATATTTGCCTCAGAGATCTCATTTCTACGGCATTCAGTTTACTTTCATCCTTCCTCTGCTAATTCCATGCCTCACTGCAATACATCAGGGTTGGTATCACCACTCCATTGCGGACTTCTAGCTTCGCTTCTTTGGACTTTTTGTTAATGAAGTTTCCTGCATTCACCATTCTTTCAATATCCCTATCAGTCTTTCCATCTCTCGTAAACATACTTCCCAAATATATAAACTCATCTACCTGTTCCAAGTATTCGTCATTCACCACTATATTGCATACTGTTTTCGTACTCTCTCTCTTTCAAACACCATGACTTTAGACTTAGAACGTAAATAGGTATATAAGTATTTCCCTTGAACTGAGTACTCAAAAACACCACTAAACCAAAGCGGTCGTTATTCTGGATTTAAAAAGATGAGTCTTTAGTTTTGCTCTGAATTCAGCAGAGCTGTCGATTTTTCGCAAATATGAAGGGAGTTTGTTCCTACTATACGAGTACCTTTATCGACAGTTTGAATCAATCAAACTGAGCGTCCGCTAAGTTAAAGCGTTGCTCCATCGCACAATTTCAGTGGTATCTAAAAAACGTCCCTAAATGTTTTTTCTTAATAACCATAACAAATTACCAACCCTTAACTGTCGAGAGGTCTTGAAGGGTTTCCTAATATTTACGTAAAATCTGATGATGGCAAACGATTAGAACTCGAACCATTACTCTGGCCATAAGGTAAGAGGTACAAATGGCGACGATTTTAGTTTTGTTTTTTCCTCGACTCTAAAAAAGTGAAGCGGAACGCTTTTTTATGTGCTCACATGTGGCGGGGATCATTAAAACCGCTCTAGTGATCACCTCCGAGCCGATGCGACGCGATGTGTGCCCGGTGCCGGTGCCGGTGCCGTGCCGTCAGTGTCGCTGAGTGCTTGACGAATTGCCTGTGTGATTGCTCGGGAAAGAGTCATCACAGCCATTATTTATATTTCACGCATACGCGACATTCTTGACTTCTTACAAAACGTTTCGGAATCAAAGGGTGCACGTCGAGAGCAATAATGGCGAGTATTTAAGTTGACGATGACGCGCTCAAGTTGAGAACATTTGATGTTTTGTGGTTTATGGAAGTTGGAATCATAAATGGTTTTATAAAGAAATTATCACATGACAAGAGAATGTATCTTTTGACATACGAAAGTGTCAATGGCGCACAGACATACAAAATTAAAATTAAAATCGTACATTGAAAGGCCTGTACTCGGTATTGCAATATTGTGTAGTGTCGTGCTTTGGCTGTGAGAACCAAAGGACAGCAGGGTCTAAACAATGTTATGAAATGTTATTGGTTACGTTATTTTCAAACAAACGCTGCTTTAAGATATTTTGAAAATGCACATTTGGGTAGTATTTATTTATTTTACTTAAAATAGAACACTTGTACATTGGTTACATGTATTCTGATATTAACATAATATCTACAGACAAACATTTTTTACAATTTAAGTCACAATATACAATTAAGAATTCCAAATCAAACTTTAAAAATTACGACATTAAAAATTGCACTTTATTTCGTCAATTCCTTCTTAAATTTCAAAAGACTTTCCTCTTCTTTTATATTAGCCTGTATTTTTTGGAATATCTTCATGGCTCTATATAGTAATGAGTTGTGCGATTTTGTTTTCTTTCGAAAGGGAGTTCTTCTTTCTTTTCTTTTTCTTGTAGAGTGGTTATGTCTGTGTTGATATTTATTAATTTTTCTTAAGAATTCAGAGTTTTGTTGGCTGTTAAAACATTTTATAGAGAAAAACTATTATAGTATATAATTTGCTAAAAAGACAGTATGTTTAGATCCTATAGCATTTTTGTAAACTTTTGAATATTTGTTTCATCTTGACGTTGTTCGTACTGACACAGATGTATTTCTTTAAAACGCGAATTTTTTGGCAAGAAGAGAGGGGGGGTGTTCCAGCACCCAGTACCCCCTTCGGATGCCTCACTATAGTGCAAAATCATATCTTCTCAAGTGATAACTTTGTAATTTAACATTTTAATCTAGTTGGTTTGTATAGCGCCGTTTGTGTGAAAAATCACCTCAAAGGCGCTGTACAAATATTACTTCCTATTCTTTGAGGTGATTTTTCACGGAAAAATGGTGCTATATAAGTTATCCAAGTATTATCATGATTATAATTTATTCAAAAGATTGGTATTCACTTTGTGGCGTCATTATTAGTAAATTAATTTTAAAAATACTTTATATCACGACTTTATTAATATACACATGTCTACATGTTTCTAAAGCGATCCTTTCTTCATCAGGAATATACAGTATACTAAAAAATAATAATGTCAAGTATATACAAATGATAAACATAAACAAAAGTTGATCAAAGTATGTTAGGTAAGTACTTAATCAAAAATGTTAATAAAAAAATATTATAAAACACTGAATAACAAATTTATATCAGAAATTATAAAGAAATTATTTTTATTATTAATATTAAAATGAAAATAAATTCAAGAGAGCTTTTTAAAATAATTTTTTTTTTATTTATTAAATTTAATTCACTAGTGACGCTTTTCCTCATTTCTAAAATTCCAAATTTGTCTAACGCCGAGGAAGATATGCCACGATCATGTGAATTAAATACCTGAGTCGAGTCGTGGTATGAATCGATATAACAGTGAGACAATGTATGAAAGTGAGGAAGCAATGTGTGTGTGCCAATAGCCAATAACTAAGACAGATTTGTGTTGTGATATATATCGTATCTGCCCACCCCTGCGGAACATGGCACGATGGTTCGTTAGTTAGTCAAATACCAACTGAATTGCGTTTAAGCGAGTGCTGTCGGTTTGTGCGGAACGAAATGGGCGAGCTAATTTTAAAGTGAAGATAAGGAGAGGTGGATATTTTCACGATGAATATGAATGCTTTAAAACAAACTGTGTTTATAAATAAAGTTCTTGGATACATTGCCTTCTTTTAGGTCTAGACTGAGCAGTGTCGTGCCGTTCATAAAGGCTGAAAAGCTGTGCCTACCCCAAGAAAAACGTACCGTATAAAAGAGCGAAGCTAGCAGTCCGAAATGGAGTTCTGATAACAGCGATGATGTATGGCAGTGAGGCATGGAACTGGCAGAGGAAGGATGCAAGTAGACTGAATGCTGTAGAAATGAGATCTCCGAGACGAATGACTGTTAAAACCATCTGTAATCGTGTGAAAAATCTTGAGATTTGTAAAAAATGCATGGCTATATTAGATTACATAAGCGTAATGAGTAAGATTAAGAAAGGGAGGCTTAGATTATTTCGGCATATTATAGAGCGAATGAACTCTTTTCTTGTAAAGAGAATATATGACGCGAATGTGAAAAGAAGCAGAATTCGGGGACTCCCGAAGAAGACATCTCACATTCAAGTGAATTAAATACTTGAGTCGGGCCATACCAGAAGTCGAAAAACGGAAGAGAGTGTACGAGTAGATGTATGAATTTGAATGAAGCAGGAAGTGTATGCCAAGACTGAGTTGTTTGGCGGTTTGCGGGGAAACGGCGTGATGCTTATTATATTAGTTAACTCTTTCTTTATACATGGGGTTTCCTTACCTACAACTAGTATCTTCGTTTTGTTACAGATCCTCGTCCGACAAGCGCCGGATGCACGTGAAGCGGCCGATGAACGCCTTCATGGTGTGGGCCCAAGCAGCGCGCCGCAAGCTGGCGGACCAGTACCCCCAGCTGCACAACGCCGAGCTCAGCAAGACCCTGGGCAAGATATGGAAGTAAGTCTCCAATCAAATTTATCTCTGCCCCCATTTTATCATCTACACTGCGCTACATCACACGTTGGGTCCTAGCTTGATCCACAAATATTCTTCACACCGACTTTGACATTGTACCTTGCTATTTACCTGCAATCCTCTTCTACCAATATTATCGCACCCGCCGTACTCCCCTTGAGAATTGACCATTGCAAACTTCAACTAACACCCCGTACATGGTCAGTTTACTGCTTTCTCGGTTTGTTGCTTCAACCCCATCAAAACCTCTTGTAAAAAAGTCAAAATTCAAAAAAATTATTGTACAAATAAACCTAAAAAAAGTACAAATCGTAAAGCTTATTCGCACATCTTATTTTTTACAGTTAACCCACAAAATACATATATGTTTATATAAATAAAATTTAAACAAAAAAAAACAGAAATTTGTATATAAAATACAGATAAGGTTAATTAATCTAAGTGCGTTCAATTTATGTGTTCAAAGTAATCGTTTAAGGTGAAGTGATATTTAATCAGAAGGAATATTTTTAGTGATGATTTAAATAGAAGTAGATCGTGTGTTTATTTGGTTTTGTATGTTTTAATTGCCATGTAATAAGGTCCTTTTTGAAATATTGTTTTAAATACAGAGTCGACCGAGAAGCACAAACTTATTAGTGAACTCGCCTGTGGAGAGATCTACGTACTTCCTAAATACAGTCGATCAAAAAATAAATCTGTTTTCATTTGTATGTCTTATAACGCATTTACGGTTTTTTTTGGCATTTTATTTTTAATAATTTTTTTTTAATAATTTTTCCCGCAGTTAACATAAAATAAAACATAATATATAAATACATATTTTTTTTACATGTACGATTGTTTCAATTATAATTGTAAGAAATGTGAACTCTCATAGGCGCTGCCTTTGTATGAGTAATATTAGTCATTTAAGTAATATGGGACCTATAATATTACTTATTTATGTAATGTAACAGCAAGAAAGTACAAACTTAATGGAAATTTTAGAGTTGTAGTATAAGGAAGCAGACATTTTTTTGTTTAAATTAGTATAAAATTCAAATTAATTGGATATGCAAATTATTGGATATGCATTGCATTAACAGAACAATTATAATGATTTAAATTAAAAATCTATAATGTTATAAATATTTCTACAAATTGAATAAATAAGTAAACTGAGTCATGATTTATAAATTTCGGTTTTATCACTGTTACTATTATTATTGTAATATCGAAGAAAGCAATCACTTTGTGGCTAGACATAATAATTGAAAAATTATATTCATTATTAAATTAAATTAAAATTATCTTTATTGAATTTATTTAAATGTCGACCGTAAAGTGGCGTGCATTGCTCTATGACCTAAGGTAGGCTGTGTGTACTTTTCATTGGGTATATGAAAATGGCTAAATTAATATAAATTATTGCATTTATGAGTGGAAGGGGGTTCATGGATCAGATTTTCTCGTTGCGTATGCTCACAGAGTTTCTGGCAAAAAATCAAAAACTTTTCTGTGCTTTTGTAGATCTACAAAAAGCATATGACCGAGTTGACATAAAAAAGTTATGGAAGGTGTTGTCCAAGTATGGAGTGAATACGAATCTTATACAGGCAATCGCATCTCTGTACGAGGGAAGCATGCGTTAGGGAAAACGGTGATTTTACGGGGTGGTTTGACATCACAAAAGGTGTTAAGCAAGACTGCGTAATGTCACCGTGGTTATTCAATCTATACATTGATAATTGTATGCAAGAATTGAAAGAGGTGGGATTGGGCGCAAAAATCAGTAGTCTGCAAGTATGTTGCCTGTTGTATGCTGATGACGCGGTGCTGATTGCTAACAGTATGGAAGATCTACAGTCTCTCGTATCTAGGATGAACGAAGTATGTATGAAGAATGAGCTAATGGTGAATGTAAGTAAGTCTAAAGTGATGGTGTTTGAAAGAGAAAGTACGAAAACAGTGTGCAATTTAGTTATGAATGATGAATACTTGGAGCAGGTTGATGAGTTTATATATTTGGGAAGTATGTTTACGAGAGATATAAAGACTGATAGGGATATTGAAAGAAGGGTGAATGCAGGAAATTCCAGTAAGTGAGGACTGAACGCGGTTGGCACAAACAAAAAGTTGTCCAAAGAAGCGAAGCTAGCAGTCCACAGTGGAGTGCTGATACCAACTCTGATATATGGCAGTGAGGCATGGAACTGGCAGAGGAAGGATGAAAGTAGACTGAATGCTGTGGAAATGAGATCTCCGAGACCAATGTGTGGTAAAACCATGTATGATCGTGTCAAAAATGTTGTTATTCGTAATGAATGCAAGGCTGATGTAAGCGTAGTGAGCAAGATTAAGAAAGGGACGCTTAGATGGTTTGGGCATGTAGAGCGAATGAATGAAGAGAGGAGTGTAAGCAGAATATATGACGCGAATGTGAATGGAAGAAGAAGCCGGGTACGATCAAGTGAGTCAAATACTTGAGTCGTGCCATGTCAGAAGTCGGAATAACAGAAGAGAATGTATGAGACGTTGTATGAAAGTGAATTAAGCAAGAAGTGTATGCCAAGATCGAGTTGTTTGGCGGTCCGTCTTCTCTGCCCACCCCTGCGGAGAAACGGCGTGATGGTTAGTTAGTTAAATTAATTTCATCCTCCGCTGATTGTTGAAAGGGCGTACAATATTCATGGAAAAATACACCATCAGAACGTTGTGATGTTTTCTATTAAACGTAATGTCAGCCTACATATTTATTTATTCTTAAATTTAGAAAACAAAAACACAAACACTAGCCACTTTTCTCACTACAACAGTCTTGTGTTGAGGTGAGCGGCTTTACAATTTGAGTGAAACGATATATTATTAATGCCTTTAGGAGTATTTGGTTCGTTTTTCTAAAGGTAGGCACAACTTTTCAGCCTCTACGGACTGCACGACACTGGTTGATCAATTTCAGTTAATCCTTAGGAACTCAGATCATAGGGCCATAACCATATAAACTGTTTATATGGTTACGGTCCTGATGAAGAAAGTTAAGATTAACCGAATAGGTCGACATACGAGTATACGGAATAATGAATAAGTGGTTTAAAACGAAGAACTTTTTTATCTTTTTTATTATTATTTTTTTTTAGAAATTTAATGTAAATCTAATTTAATAATGTTTTTATTAAGTTCTGAAATTATTTTAGTTTTTATTGTTGTTACAGCTGTTTATTATTTTCTAGTTAAATCGGTTTTACCGGTAATAAATAAAATTAGAATCGGGTGGGAGTAAATAAAATCATATTAGTAAGTGGTCGCAATGGGGATTGACCACGGTTTGAAAATGGCCTTGAATGCCGAAACAGCTGTTAGAATTTAAAAAAATTAAAATAAAATGCTCGCAGAACTTAATAATAACATTATTAAATTTGATTTACATTAAATTTATACATAATTAAACATTCATTTAAGAAATATTATTATGTTTACAATCGAGACAAATTATATTTGAATCTGAATTTCTACTATCATTTGATGGAGTAAACGTATCTTTCGAAAGCTCTACGATTGCTTGAAAGCTCCATCGAGCCAGACATCGTAGGTCGAAGGTACATCCCTAAAGAAAAAATCAAACCTTTAGTAGGTATAGACTTCTCCAATGTTATTGTTTAGAAGATTTACTTCTGCCATCTTCCTCTCCATGACTGTATCATTCTGATGAGGCCTCCTTTAGCAAAAGTCCAATTCGTGCTTTTTGCTCTGTGTTCATTTTTACTAATCGTATCACGTATTAAAAATCAAATTAATTTACAGTGAAGCTTCATAGTCCGGCTTTCAAGGTAGTTTCGCACAGACGTTTACCGTAAATCTTATTACTTGATTATATTATACACGTGCCACTTAAAAAAATTGGCAACGTTCAAATTGAAACTAAGATAAACATCCTGTTGTTGTGGATCGTACATTGCTTTCTCCGTAATGTACTTAGTTCGAGTTTACCAACGATTATTCTCTACTAAATGCTGACATAGACTGAAAAAATAAACGTCGGAAAAAAACATAATGAACAGGGGTTTTTCACTACTATTCATTATCATTTTCAATCGGACCCAAGCTTCATCAGAACTAAATTATTACATTTAAGTATTGTCATATTGCAGACTTAATTTTTTTTAAAGTTCTGCATAACACAGTTATTTTCAGTGACAGTGACAGTGATAGAGTTTGCTTTCTACGAAAAAACATATTTAAATTGCTTTTCGATTCATCGCTAATGTGAATAATAATTAATTCGGCACATTTTTCAAAAATCAATAATGTTGCTCTAACTTAAATATTAGTTTTTTCATGGTTTAAATAAGTTACAAGGTCTCAATTTTTCAAGCCCGCCAAAATGTTCCAAATCTATGGCCGGTCGTTTTTGAGGTTAGAATGTCAAATGTAAAAACAAGGATGAGGTTTACCGCACATATTTTTATATTATATTCATAGAAAACTATAACTCACTATAACTCAAGGTACGTAATAAAATTATTTACCCTTTTTGAAACTTTGACTCAAAGAATAATAATAGTATTTAACATCATTATCATAATATCCGTAAGAATATTATTATGTCTTTGATTAATAATGGTTTTTTTTATATTAAAACACAATTATGACGCTTAAAGTCACAAAGATTAAAAAAAATTTGCCGAAACTAAAATACACATATTTAAAATACAAAGCAAAATCGACAAATAAAAATTTCCATACAAATCCAAAATCAGAATACGAGCGGCCCAGACCCGCGACGTCAGATGTTCCGATTTCAATGGTACCAACATAACAGGCTGTTTTGATGAGATGGTTTTTTATTTAGTTTTAATTAAAAATGTATAAATTATAAGTGTAATAATATATGATAAAACTTATATATTCTGAATCGGCGTTTATTGATCCATATGATTTTTTGTTTGAGTTAGTTCACTAATTTCCCTTTTTTTATTTTTTACTCAATGTAAATCAAATTTAATAATGTTATTATTAGGTTCTGCAAGTATTTTTAGTTGTTATTATTGTGACAGCTGTTTCGGCGTTCAAGACCATTTTCAGCTGTCACAATAATAAAAAAAACTTAAACTGCAGAACTTAATAATAACATTACTAAATTTGATTTACATTAAATTTAAAAAAAAATGGAGTTCTGCGATTAAATATAAAAACAATTAATATGCTAATTTCCACATTAAAAGGCCAATATATTTCAGATAGTTTAAAAAACACCCTATATATTGCGAATTATTAATTAACCGCTTTTTAACAGATTTAATCAAACTCTCTTATCGGGCATTCATGAAAGTGCACTCTCTTCTAACCAAGTGCAGAAAGTAAAAAAAAAACTGTATAAAGGTGCAGCAACGTTACTTTTATAGTACAGTGTCAGATGTCGCCAATATTATTATGGCGAGGGCCGCAAGCGACGTGGCGCCAAATATTCATAACAATCCCACTAGACTCTAATAACATAAATAAATAATGTCTCCCGGCCCGGACCAAACAAACTCCGAATTAATAATATTATGACGAAGGTAAAATTCATGTTGCTAATGTGACCAGCGGGGACTTATTACTCGAATTGGATTAGTTTAATTTTGAACGGTCAAATGTTTTATTTTTTTGATTGCCGAAGTGAATTGTGGTTATGAAAATGGGAAATTCTTGACACTTAAAAAGCTTTAACTTCCAAGAATTTAAGAATAGGTGGCGCTTAAAAACAACAGAACTATTCTGGTAAGAAGAGTACACTAAATACCCCATGACGTAATGCCTGGACGCTGAATCATGAAGTACGCAAGGGAAAGATATCTAAAAAGGGATCGAGGGGCGAGATAGGCGTGCCGCCAATTAAGTAAAAAGGTTCGGCTTGTTTACAAAAACCGAATATTTTGTTACCGAGTATTTAGTTTGACTCCTTTATAAATGTTTTATATTTTGTTAACCGCAGTCAAAATCACGCGAAACAAACGTGGACGGCGGTGAACTAGGCTGGTGTCACGTGACATTTGCTTCCAGCCGTCGAAATGGCACGTTAAAGCAAGTATTTTTATTCTTTATGAAAAGAAAGATACTTTCAGTTTCGTCCTGGTGAAGGACCACCATAATGAAGCGTTGTTCGAAATGGCTTTAGTCATGTTTGGTCTCCACGTCTGAATATTCAGGCACTTTCAAACCTTCCTCTTCCCCATATCCTTCCATTCCTTTAGTCTTACAACATACCCCATATATTAGGATGCCATAGTATTTCTGACTCCGGACAGTTGTGAGATGTTTAGACTCCGAAATATTTTTTATTGACATTTGTAAAACACAGTAATTTACTAGTATCCCGTTATATTATATTATATTCGAAATTATTGATCCAACGATTTACGAAGCATATCTCAATATAAGTGTATATTCATAGGTATTTTTAAAATTATAAAATAATTTGCAAAATTACTGCCTCAACACAGGCTAGCCTAGTGAGGCGGGTTATGTGAAACTTCAACTATAACTATTATTATATTATTTTCTATTATATATTATTTTCTATATTTCTATTACTTTATAAACCACTGTACTCTTACATTATTATATTATACATGTATTTTAGTAATAGTTAAATTTAATTACAATAAAGATATTATTATTATTCGTAATAATTAATTGTTAAAAGTATAAGTATTAGAGGTTGACAACGCCTGCGAGCGCTGCAAGTCCACTCCTCTAACGGAGATTACGGAAAGTTGGCCCACCAACAATATCGATGATTTGAAATCAATCTGAATCATCCGATCATTAGCCGCGGTGACTTGTAGTAATGTTAGTCTGATGTCCCTTTGTGGCCCCAACCGAATACCGACACCGCGGGGAGATGCCACGAGCCGCGTGCCCGGAGCTGAAGGTCGAGAATTCACCAGATCGCCAGATCACTAGACCAGATGACATATCTCGGAAATCAGACTTGGTGAAATAATACTGTGACGAAAATGCGATAGAAAAGGACTTACCTGAAACTAAATCTGAGTTGGTTTTTACCATTGGTTGAATATTCTACTTTGTAAGCGTATTCAATAAAAAATGATTCCTACACAATAGGGTTTTTTCCATTTTCTACAAAAATTAGGAAAAAAATTATGATAACGACGGTATTTTTATTTAATTTTTATGTTGACGAATATTTTTCTGCAACGATTTAAAATATGCCATTTTTGATATGCCGCCAAAACGCCATGTTCGATTTTATTCGTGAATATGGCGCTGTTGACGTCGCGCCAACCAACGTTGGTGATAGCCGTCTTACCAGCCAGTAGCGTTATGCACACCATAACGTGTTTTGTAACGTGCGGTTTTACATCGTTTTTTAAACAAATAATTATGAATGCAAATGTTAAAATTACATAATTTTTAGTGCGATTGTCAGAATCATATATATTAACTTTAAATCTTCTACACATTTAAACGGTATCCTTAGTTAACTAATTAACTAATTCCCACATTTTTCACTTAATAAATTTCCCCGTTCCCTCTCAGCTTTGTAAAATTGACTCATTATGATTGTATTGCGTTCTAGAAGTGAAAAATTTTCATCTCTAAACAAATATCCTCTTTTCTATCAAACCTTATCATTGTCAATCGACGTTCCATCTGTCCTAAGATTGAATGAACCCCATAAAATTATTCGTATGTTTATTTGAATAATATTAAAGTTTAAATTCGTCTTCTCTTTCTCCATCTATTGAAATGAAGATCAGGAGCAGTTTTGATGGATGATAGCCACATATGTGTACGTTTGAGAAAAAAAAAACATTCACAGTAGTGACTATTATAATATGAAAGATTTATTTTGGGTTTTTAATCAATTTAAGGTTATGATTATTACCTATATTCTTAAAACACTTCAAGCTTTCAAAAACTTCATTATTGATTGATTTACTAGATTTAAAAAATCATTTAACACTTGCGGCAATCCTTGATTAGGCAATAATTCTTATTTATATTCAATTTATTCCAATACTTACTTTAGTAATTACAGTACATTTACGTATTAGCATTACCCCAAATAGGTATGTTTATTATAACCGTGAAGAGTTCCATGGAAATGCGAGTAATTAAATCATGGGGCGATTTTTGGTCTTTACAACGGTGTTGTCGCTATAAACATTTTCGTTATATCCAAATTACACTGTAAAATTAATATTTGCCTGTCTAAAGAGTAACTTTTAACCTTTTGTTATTTTGATTGCATATAAAATAAAACTGAGTTAACTGTGTCGGCCCCACGGGCACTAGGAGGGGTTCTGCGTGATCGGGATTATAAGATCTGTCTCCGCCGAGATAGGCGGAGGGGGCGGGGAGGGGGAAAGGGAGAGGTAGAGATGAGAGAGCAGAGGATCTTATCAGATGAGAGCGGGCAGCGGCATCTTAGCGGGACCGGAAAAACCTCGGTTATTCCGGTCGCACGCATTTAGGGCTGCCCAACCAACTATTTCTGTATTGTAGTAATTTTTCATTTTTTTTTTTTTTATTCAAAATAGATTTGGAAACCACAAAACATGGTGCGATATGCATTTTTAAATTTTCAACATTTTTCTAATCAGTCAACTCGATTAGCTGCAATAAAGCTGCAAGATATTCTCCGACCTAGCGGCGATTTAAGACCCGATTCCATAATCCAAGTAACTTAGTACAGCGCCTTTGAGCTGATTTTTCACAAGAACGGCGCTATACAAATCATTAAAATATTTATTAAATGTTTTTAGTAGGCGCGCAAACTACAAGTTGCACGTAGTTTGCACAGTGTAAACATCAACTTGCGTGCAAGTGCCACTGCAAGGTGAGGGAAGAATCCCGATGAAATTGACCGGTCAGTGGCTGAGTTGGCATCGCGTCTGGGTCCCATCCAGGCGTCGTGAGTTCAATTCCTCGACTGGCCAAGTCCTCCACCACGACACAAGCAACATATTCCGATTTCTGTGATGGTAGTAGGAGATGTTCAAATATTGTCAGGTTGTCAACCCGGGAATATTTGCCTTTCTTTAAAAAAATGTTAATATCTATATAATATAAACTTGATTGACGCGAAACCGGTTGGTGATAGGTAGTTTTAAAAGTGGAGTAAAACAACGTTATTTTTTCAAATCACATATTGTTATGTCAATCTATAAAGTGATTGCAAAACAGCGTGGGTTCTAGGCTTAATGTAGATTTTCTCCATCTTATATATAAATTTGAGTGTATATTTAATGTGTGTATAAATTCTAGAGTTCATCATTTTCGATTTTATTTATAATCGGTACAGGAGAGGTGAGGGGGAAGCTGAATTCGAATATTTTGCCGAAATGCAGAATTTCGGCAGCCACCCTGAATTTCTAGAGTTCTGATTTATTTCAAAATCTGTATAAGAAAAGTTGTGGAGGATCTGAACTCGAATCTAAGGTCAACGTGCAAAGTTTGGGCAACCGCCGTGAAATTTTAGAGTTCTGCACCGATTAAGTTCAAAATCGCTATAGAGATTAGGGGGGAGCTGAACTGGAATCTTCAAATGAACTTTTTCTACAGCCATCTTGAATCTATTGAGTTTTTCACCCTATCAAAATTCTTAATTTCGGCAGCTATCTTGAGTATAGTTGAGGTTATGAAGTAGCTAGAAGTAAAAGAAAGCTGGAAGCGAGAAATGAAAACCAACTCTCAATCAATTAATTTATTCCTTCCCTTCCTAAGTTCCAATATTGGCTTATTAGTGGCCGTCTGTTTCAAAACCGTGAGCTAAATTTAAATTTTAACTGTCAGTTAAAGTAACTCGCGTGTCAAATAGGACAACGCGCTGTTTCAAGTATACATTTGCTAAAGTAATAGTTATTAGTGTGGCCAGCCGAGAAAGCAGAATATACCTCCAAATCGTGTGAAAAAACACGCCGCATAATCTGGTGAAATAGAAAAAACAACTGTCAAAATATGCCGCGGGTTTTAGTTTGCGTCATACTGGTGTCTATCCGACAGCTTTGTTCCTACAAAAATATTCGTGTGAGCGTTTAAAAATAAATGGCTACTTATTATAGACGATATTACAGGAAAAAATATAATTAGTCTTTCAGTAACTAATATCATATTGAATTTGTGGCATTGCAAATTTCGAGATCTTTCGACCTACGATATCGCGTCAAAAATTCAGAATCGTCCCAAATAAGCATAATGTTAATTATCTTGAATACTTCTTGGGATATTATCCCGTGTTGAGCTTTCTCTCCCTGTAACCAAAAAAATGCTTTTGGCCGTGAAAACCTGAAAACATGTATAATATATTATTATTTACGCGTGGTCGAAATGTTTTCGCTTTTCGCTGAATACATATTACTGGATGAGGAATTCGTTGTCACTATCATCATCTTCTATAATATTATTCATGAAATAAATCGTAACAAACATTGAAGCGAGCGATTCCGTCAATAGAACTGTCAAATTTGTCAAAATGGCCGAGTAACTATCGGTTTTCGGAAAGTAAGTGCTAAAGTTAGAAGTGACGTAAAACGGGCCGTTAAATTGATTGAAAAACGTATTTTGGTGAAATTTAACTTTAGCACGCCGTTTAACTCTTACATTTACTATAGCATGCGTTGAAACAGACGGACCTAGGTTGCCATGTATGCCGGTCGATTAAACTCCAATCTCTCTCCCATCTACAGAGCACGTGTTCCAATTCCCAACAAATCAGTGCTCCCTGGTTTACCGGTCGCACCGGGACAGGAGTGCTCCTGGCTGGGGTGTTACAATCGGTGTAGGGGAGGTGGGGGAGCTAACTTGAATCTTTTATCAAAATACACGATGTGACATTATATTGGATTTGGCCAGGCTGACATTGTTTCAATAGCTGCACTGACAATGCAATGCAAAGACTGTAATGCGTTGAAGTGGAAGGAAGTAATACAGGGAATATGTTGTATAAGAAGAAAATATTCGTCTTGTCGTATTCCCTAAACCATCAGAACCTTTAAAAGCATTATACTGTTAGGGACAACGCCGGAATAAAAACACTTTTTAAAGAAAATTAACGGATATCTATAATTCAACATTCCAGGTAACATCACTTGGAGCGAACATTGCAATGGTGACTGGTTTTATCTCCACATTCAAAGTACAAATATTTTTAATTTGTAACGGAGTTCTAATTACACGTTTCTATTACGCCAAGTTTACTGGAATTCGCCTCAAAACTTTACTCCAAACCATTCATATACCCTCAGAGTAATAATATCTACTAATTGTTACTCTAAGCATATACCCGAGCATCTCCGGGTACACGATAGCTAGTATGTCATGTATTTCAAGGTTAAAGCAAAAAAAAATCGCATAACCGCACACTTCCCCTAATAACAAACACCGTTATCAATAAATAAATGATAAAAATAATTGCTTGTACCATTTAAATATCCGTACGGATCAAATGTAATAAATAGTTTGCAATGGAATTCACCATAAAACGATTATTCTTATGTAATAATATTGTTCAAACATCCGGAAGGGCCCGAGATTATGGTGTTTTAAAGATAATAAACGTGAAACACGAGGGGATGTGTTTATTTATTTCCTGTGTCCTTACTGTGAGGAACACAAACTGAAAATTCCCACAGACAATCGGTGTTGACTCGACTTATCTTCATTAGTCCTCACGGTATGATTAGGGTGAGTGGACTCATAGTCTTGTTCAAATATTCAACCCCTGCAAACATTTATTTGCTCAAACACTGTTAAATCAAATTGGGGGTTAAATTTCACGTGGGTAGTCCAGTTGGGACTCAAGTGTTATGAATAAACGTATTTTGCAAGCTCGAGTATAAAATGATTATTTTATTTCTTTTTTTTTATTTAAGGAGAAAATACAGATACCGACAGTAATATCAAAATAATATACACTATCTGGAGAACTCGCCTGCATCCTAGCTATTTCTCACTGATTAATATGATACAGATAAATAAATCTTTAAATAATATTTAGATAAGTTGATGAATTTAAGTTGTGTTAAACAGAAAAAATTGAAAAAGTGCACATAAATAAAGTAACAGAAGGTAAATAATATTTACAAGAATGTAAAGGGAAAAAATAATGTTTAAATAAAAAATATTGTTATACAGAGAAATCATAAAAAAGTACACAGTGTTCGTTGAAGTTTGTTTCTTCAATATTTTTTATATGAAAACAGCTTTCAATTTTCTCTTAAAAGTACTGTATGTATCAAAGAATATGTCGGAATCCATCAAAGTTTGATTTTGATTGAATAACTCGCACATTCTTCTGATTCCCTGACACTTGCAATTTTGCGCGTCCGGCTAATGTGGAATAAGTCGTTAAACCTAGTTGTTCTGGGCGGTATTTTGAAGTTTAGTAGTTGGAGTAAGGTAGGACAGTCCATAATGTTATTGCACACTTTATACAACAGGGTCAGGAGTTCAAGGTATGTTCGCCGGTTAGAGAGGGTGGACACATTATAGATAGAGAGCATATTTACGTATCCCCGTTTAGGTGCGCTCATTCTGTAATTAAGGCAATGCAGAAATCTTATGTTGTTTGTTTGCTGTTCAGATTTTTTTTGACAGTTTTAAAGCCAATTTTGGCATATTAATTATTATCGTATCGATAATTAAAAAAATTAAGCCCATGAAAAGGTAGAATTATATTTCTGAACTCTGGTTTTACTACCGGCGATTTGAATTCTGTGGAGTGTATGGGTATTATTTTTATATTCCTTTATTAGCTGACGTATCCGGCCTTGCACGGGGTTGTGAATGGTTTAGGGCAGTGGTCGGCATCCGAGTCTCGCGAGCCGCATGCGGCTCTTTGACCCTTGTGTGCGGCTCTGCCACAAATGACCACACGCAGGATTGGATATTGGAGAAAACAAATGTGAACTTAGTTCATAGCATAACTAGCCTGCTTTGAAAGACCTGGAGAAGAAAGTTTTTTTACACTTGGAACAGTATTCCTGACTTCCCTTTTTCGTTCTGCATATTCATGCGAACAATCTTTTTCAAGTATGAACCTTATCAAACGTAAATTGAGAAGTTGTCTTATTTATGACAACTTGGAATCGTGCCTACAATTAAAAATAACAAATTACAACCCTTACTTACCCAACTTTCCAAAGGGATGCAAGGCTATAGTTGGCATCAATTGTTTTCCATTCGTTCTCATGATTTAATTGTATGGATATTAACTTACAATTTAATGTACGAGTATATCATTAAATAAGATCATCATTAAGTATGATGTCAAGTTTTATTCAGTGTATCTGTAATTTAATTGAGACTTAAAACTTAAGTTTATTGAGTTAATAAACAGGTTCCCTACCTATATATAAATTAATTTTAAGAAATTTGGCTCTCAAAAGAAATCTCAATTGTTGTACTGTTGATATTTTGGTCCATTGACTAATGAGTTTGCCGACCACTGGTTTAGGGGCGAGTTTTGAGGTAAATTACTGGTAATGCGTATAGTGTGTTTCATAGTGTTTACCGCAAGCAGTACACGGATGCATGGCTATGCGTTATGTACCCCGTTAAAAAAAATAGACTGAGGAAGTCAAATGCATTACCATACGACAAGTAGAAACAATTCATTAACCTAGAACGATTGTAAATAATAATTTTGAGCAGAAATTTCGAGCAGAAGTTTGTTGTTTTTCTTTGCCTGTTATCTTTTAATTTATTTTTCTGGATTTTTTAGGGTAGGTACAGCTTTTCAGTCTATATGGATTGCACGCCACTGCTATGGCGGCTTCTTGCTAGAAGATTTACTAATCTAGTACACCTTTTATGAGACTGTTTTTTAATTGAATCTAAAGTGAGTACTTACAAAACCAAAAAAATCTATTTAATATTATTATTGTGTGTACTTCTATCTAAATAAGATTTCGAATTTCACCACGTTTTGATAAATCAATAATATTACGCGTATTTATATAAGAAATTGATAAAATAATCAACTCACCCTCCTCCATGTAATCATCAATGACTTTCACCGCCTTCATCTCTATCTAGTGACTTGACCCGGTGAACTGCCGCGGTATTCGTACTTTGGTGAGATCGGAACAAGATAAACTGGAAGCCAATTTGAAAAATACCACGCAACGAATATAATATTTAAATACTGTAATATATTATGGACTAGCTGATGTGTACCCGGCCCTGCTCAGTTTTTTTTTTAAATAAAGTTAATAAGTTGTGAATTCTTGCTTGTATTAGGGTGCCATAGATGATTTGACAGCGAAAGTAACTATCTTCAAATAAAGAAACATTCATTTGAATATTTTATTTCATTCCAAATGATTATTTTTTCAAAATATATCTAAATCATAAAGTTCTTAAGTAGGTACCTACTCGTGTTTTCCATTTTGAAAATATTCTTCCAAAAAACCTTCTTCTTTTGAATGTGCAATCTGTGGCTAACCAGAGTGTTATATCTATGTGCCAATCTAAATAAAACATGGCACGTTCAATGTTTTTCATACTAATTTTAAAACGTTATAGCAACAGTTTTACATATTGGATTTCATTCAAACTACTTTCTAAACCTTCCCGGCACTAATAAAAACAATCTGTGCCATTTTCAACGAAACTGGTCAAGTAATTTTCGAGATAATCGAGGACAAACAATCTTTTATTGATTTATATATATATATATAGATAATTTAGATTATTAAGGCTTATTTAATAATAATAATAATAACAAAGCATTTATATAGCGCAGTTTTGTGTTATTTCACTTCAAGTGCGCTTAACTCTAAATAAACTTAAACATGATTAAATAACTCCATTCAGTGGTATTCCTACAGTGCTTCTTTTACATACTATTTATACATTCTTAACATATTACATACATTCTTGCTTATTCTTAATATTACTCCTACAGTACTCCTTAGGTGCATATTCATAAAAAAAAAAATTACATTATATTATACAGTATACATATGGCTATACAACAATAATACATTCAAAATATTACTACAAAAATAGTAACATTTTAAGACAGGAGTCGGGTTATGTTCAGCAATAACGGACTTCACATAATTTTTTTTTTTTTTTTAGAAAATATATATACGGAGGAAACCAAAACCAAACAACTACCAGAGGCTCGAGGAAATGACTTTTTATAATAAATTGAAAAGAAATTAAAATTTATAGAGAGAAGGATTTTTTAAATAAGTTTGTTTTTAAAGCCCGTTTAAATTCAGTCAATTTATGGATATTAGTAAGAGCTGGGGAAGTTTATTCCAAATGAGAGGGCCATTTACGCGAAAAGAGCGATCATAGTAGACGGCTCGATTTGACCTTGAATGTTCAATTAGACGATTAGTAGCATCTAGATCTGCTGACCTCAGAGTAAGCTGTCTATCACTTAAGTCCTGTCGGATGCATAGTTCAGATATATAGGCTGGCGCCATTCTCTGCAATGCTTTGAAGGTCAGTAAGCAGATCTTGAACTCTATTCTTTCAGGGCATCGAAGCCAATGAAGCTGATCCCTTAGAAGTGGGGTTATATGACAATATTTAGATCCACCAAATATCATTCTCGCCGCAGCATTGAAGACGGACTGGATTCTATTGAATTGTTTTTGAGGGAGGCCAGCATATGCACTATTACAATAGTCCATACGTGAAACAACGAAGGAATTTATGAGTGATTTTGCTCCATCAGAGGGAAGACATCTCCTGATTGATTTTACCTGCCTAAGATGGAAAAAAACCAGAACTTACAGCTTTTGTAATTTGCGATTCAAGAGAAAGACTATTGTCTATAGTGAAACCTAGGAATTTTATTTCTGTAGAAGGAATTATATCTGTATCCTGAATACGTATTGGATTGAAATCAAGGAGGCCTTGCCTTCCAGGGGAAGCTATCCAAATAAATTTTGTCTTTGCTGGATTAAGTTTGAGTTTATTGACAGACATCCAACTTGAAACCGTATTAATGAAGCTAACTACCTCATTTTTTTAGGACGTCTTTTTCATCCGGGGAACAAAATTTAAAGATCAGACGATCGTCTGCATAGCCTTGTGATTCAAAGCCAGCTGAGTGAATGAGGTGTTCAAGACGATTAGTATAGAGAATGAAGAGAATGGGACCTAGGACAGACCCCTGGGGAACTCCAAATTCAATGGGAGTTTCAGGTGATGTGCATTTATTGAAAGTTACTGAGGCTACTCGTCCAGACAGGTAAGATGTCATCCATTGGAGTACATCACCTCGAACGCCAAATTCGGTATCAAGCACATTTATTAGAATTTTAACATTTATTAGTTTAATTATCTTTCTGCTAATTTAAACCGAATACTATTATATTTTTACGGAAAGAATTTTTAACAGTGATAAAATGTACTATTTATAAAAAAATAATGGACTATGCACAATTTTGAAACTCCATAGATATCGTCAGTACACGAAAAAGCATTAAGGCGATGCAATGGGAAGTAATGCAAAATTATGTGTTTTGAAATATCATAGAATTAAATACTGTCCTTCACCTCGGCCTTTTGTTGAACCGGACATTTTTTGGTGAGTCTTTTTATAAGCCTAGAAAAATATAAAGTATCACACCTAAATAAAAAAGAAAAATCTCCTACTTACGAACCCTTTTTCCAACATTGTCGTATTGTTAATTGTGGCAAATTATGTTGTTTAGAATGTAACAGAATAACATTTTAATTATTATGCCTGAGCTTTACAAATTAAAATAATACACGCATTTTGGTGCCTTTTTTTTTGCCTAAATCGAAACATGCCGTCGGTGTTGAGCGGGAACTTCAACCTTTGCGATACCACCTGCATAAGGAGTTGGTGATTTCGTTCGTATTTTAGGAAGTGGATCCCCTTAAGTAAATAATACTATACTTCTAAGAAAATTGCAAGTGAGAGTTTTTGTCGGTTTTTTATAAAATTATTTTATTTATACTAACACGACATAAAGTTACGAATTTCAAATCAAATTAATAAAAATATTATTCAGACGGCACTGGAAAATAACTGCATTTCAATTCTTGATACGAATTTAATATGTTGACCGAAAAAAAGTATAATATGTATTTGCATTTTCAAAATAATTAATTGTATTGTTGACCTTCTTCGATCCAACTTATCCAGTTCAAAAGTCAGTAATAACAATGAATTTGTTAACTCAAGCCAGGGTCTTGAAATTTCTGGTACCAGTCTAAATGATTTTTGTAAAACTTTACTAAAAAAAAGTATTTTACTAAAGTATAATGAGTAAGATTAATAAATGGACGCTTAGATAGTTTGGATGGTAAGGAGAATATATGGCGTAAATGTGAATGATAGAAGGATTCGGGGACAACCGAGGAAGACATGGTGAGGAGAGAATCAAGTGAACAAAATACTAGAGTCGAACCATGTCAAGAGGCAAAATAATAGAAGAGTATGTATGAAGCAGGGAGTATGTGCCAAGACCGAGTTATTTGGCGGTCCATCCTCTCTGCTTACTCACCCTTGCAGTGAAACGGTATGACGGTTAGTTTGTTAGTTAGGGTTGAAAAATAACTCCAAAATAGTTATGTTTTTTCTGTTATCATCGAGAAGCACTCACTTCACGGTGGTCACTCTTCAATTCGCCGACCTTTCAACTCATTGCTTAAAGATTCAAAGCCTTTCTTTGTGTATTTCAATAAACACTATTGTAAAATATTTCTAAATAATACATCTTGTCAGAAATGAACACAGATGAATATTATAAATTTAAAAAAAAAATGTAGTAAAAATTATTCTTCTTGGTAATTAATAAATGCTTCAATAATTAATCGGACCGGAGACAAAATCGCATTGTTAACCGGAAGACGAAGTGACCCATTCATATCTTATTATTTATAAAGAACTTATCTCTGCGTCATTATTACGATACTCATGAACTCAATCAAATTATCTATTTATTGAAACGTTTTTATATGATTCATTATCAGAGTATTTTATTTATCTACTCGTGCCGAATGCTGGAATTTTTAATTAAAAAAAAATTCGGTCAATTTATGAAGTATTTAATTCACTTGTTCATGAAGCGTGTTCCGGGGCGTACTCGACTTCTTCTTTTGTTTTCTTGCGCATCTTATATTTTTTTCACACCTCTTTCTGTGCCCATCCATTCTGCGTCTACAAAATATCCTCCCCTTTTCATTCAATGTGCTCGTAATGTAACTGGATATTTTGTCAGTTCCTGCTCTTGAACAAATTACGTTATTATTATATCATTTTTTTAAATCATAATCATCCTTTGGTTAAAAAATTCTAAGCTTTTCATTAGTAGATTAGTTAATGTTAAGAATTATAAATATTTAAATAGATTGAAATTAACAACGGTTATAGTACTAAATTAATAAATAATATTAAAAAAAAAAGAGTTTATTAAATCTTCAATTTATCTACAAATAATTGATGTTGGTAAACAGTGGAGAAAAACATTATTTTTATGTGATAAAACTTCAAATTTATTAATTAAAAACATCCCAAATACTATCCAACCCGCTTTTTATACAAACAATATATATATACAAATTTTTTTAAATAACAAGGTTGTTTGTGACTTCAGGAAATTTTAATACTAGAATTAAGGAGCACCTAAGATATTTAGAGAATAATAATTTTTCTAAATTGGCTAACCGCATTTTTTAATTAAAATATCTTTATTAAAACACATTTTTTAATATAAAACACAAATAAATAAGTAAATAAATGAATAAATGAATAAATGAATAAATGAATAAATGAATAAATGAAAAAATGAATAAATGAATAAATGAATAAATGAATAAATGAATAAATGAATAAATGAATAAATGAATAAATGAATAAATGAATAAATGAATAAATGAATAAATGAATAAATGAATAAATGAATAAATGAATAAATGAATAAATAGACAGAAATGAATAAAATGAATGAAATGAATAAATAGGAGAATAAATGAATAAATGAATAAATGAATAAATGAATAAATGAATAAATGAATAAATGAATAAATGAATAAATGAATAAATGAATAAATGAATAAATGAATAAATGAATAAATGAATAAATGAATAATTGAATAAATGAATAAATGAATAAATGAATAAATGAATAAATGAATAAATGAATAAATGAATAGATGAATAAATGAATACATGAATTAATGAATAAATGAATAAATGAATAAATGAATAAATGAATAAATGAATAAATGGATAAATGAATAAATGAATAAATGAATAAATGAATAAATGAATAAATGAATAAATGAATAAATGAATAAATGAATAATTGAATAAATGAATAAATGAATAAATAAATAAATGAATAAATGAATAATTGAATAAATGAATAAATGAATAAATGAATTAACGAATAAATGAATTAACCAAAAAATGAATGAATGAATGAGTAAATGAATGAATAAATAAATAAATGCATAAATGAATTAACGAATAAATGAATGAATGAATGAATGAATGAATGAGTAAATGAATGCATGAATGAATAAATGAATGAATGAATAAATGATAAATGAACAAATAAATAAATAAATAAGTAAATAAATAAATAATAATTAATTAAACAAATAAATATTTTTTATTATGCAAGGTGTTTGGAAGTAAAGTGCAGTAACTTAACCGTTTTTTTTAAATATTTATTTAATAGGTTATTGATAATAAATGAGCGGTTTTTTGTGATTTAATTATATTACTACCTGCCAATATTATTTGAGGTCGGCACTAACGTCTTGATCTAACTTCATATTGTTTAATATTCAACATGGCTCCCAAATCGCTAACTGAAAACGGGAAACTTACGCTTATTTAAATATTTTAACAATTGAAATTTAAATGCATTATTTAATGCAAATATATATTTTTTTCTAATTTTTAGTAATCTGAACGAATTTTTGTTTTAAAAGCCTATGCGTATTAACGGTGAAATGGATTTGTTGAATTTATCCTACCTTTTAATAATTTGGGCAATACAAAGGGTTAGAATTATTGTTCACATTCAAACATTTTTTTATTAAAACTATTATGGACAATGTTCTTTAAGGTATTGCGCTCCTATTTACAATAATCATCAAATCATAGCAATAATATGCATTAGTAAGTATTTCAAAATGTTTCCAAACCTTACGTTTTATGGAATACTTAAAAGCCTTTTTTATTTTATTTTAATTGAAATTAATTTAGTCCAACAACAAAGATTCCGATAGTGTGGATCGCGAGCGGCTATCTCCCTATAATCTCTCTAATATCTATGTAATATGCGTCAAAGGTACATTTCCCGAAATAGTTCCTATGTTAGGAAATCCTTAGAGCACCTGGACACAATGGGGCTCTTGTGGAAGCTAAAACATCCTATTTTACAATCGCAGGTCATTAAAAGTTCCCCAAACTTTACCTTCTATGGAACAGAGATAATTTTTACGAAATCATTTGTTTTCTACGATTTTCACAAAATAAAAGAAAACTTTGATAGTAAAAAAATGTTTCCTCTCGTTAAAACGTGCCATACAGTTTTAAATCATATGACGTCACTAAAGTTGTCAATCTCTCCAAATCACTCCGTTATAGCGTCTATTGGTTATAGGATGACGTCAGGGGCGTATTGATCTGTTGGTTTTTAAAAAATGTTTTTATTAATTGTACGAATAAAGAAATAACATGTAACGTAGGTACAAGTATACGAGTAAAATTTAGAACCGATGTTGTGAATACATATCTTTAAGGTCTTGACATTTTTTTCTGGAAGTCCTTATTTGTTTATCAAAGTTTATTATAAAGGTGGGTAGGTTCGAACTTCATATAAATAAATAACCCACACAACACCCAAAATAATAAAACTTTAAATGTTTTGGTAATAAGGAATTTCGGTCCATTTTATGGACCAATAAAAACTAAAAAAATATATTTTCATATGAAGCGGTAACTTGGTGATGTGACATTATAATTTATAAAATAAAACAATAACTTTGTTTTACATCACTTTTATTTATACTTTAGCCGACCGGGTTTCGCTACTACCGTAGCTTCTTCAGGGCAGTGTACAACTAAACTATGATCTAAGATGCACATGTGTTATGGATTGATACAAACAGGCTAGTGAACCGTAGTGTAACCGGCATTCGATTAGATAACTTAGAAGCATTAGAAATAAGGAAAGCAAAAAACACTAATAGTAGACTCGTAAATAATCAAATAAATTTAAATAAAAGTCCAATCTTTAAATTATTCCCAATAAACAAAGTACATTCCCTTCCCGATCAGCAGGTACCTGCTGATCTTCCACCCTTGGCCCTTCACTAGCCTGTTTGTATCATTCCATAACACATGTGCATCTTAGTTCATAGTTTAGTTGTATACTGCCCTGAAGAAGCTACGGTAGTAGCGAAACCCGGTCGGCTAAAGTATAAATAAAAGTGATGTAAAACAAAGTTATTGTTTTATTTTATAAACTAAAAAAATAACCTACTTAAAAAAAAGGTATTAATATATCGATTATGTACACGGGAAGGAAGAATATAGGTACAATATTGCAACCTAACAAAGACTAACGTTCATATTAGGTTTTCTTCCAGATTTAAGAGGTTTTCTTCCTTCATTGCGTTATATATATCCTCTGGTATTTTTTTATTATTTTTACATTGCTTACCTGTTAACTATGCTTCTATGCATTCTTAGAATGAGGTGTCCCACTAAGGTAATATCGCAATCGAATTTTGTAAAAAAAATACTTTTGTCATCATTCTTACTTTTCACTACATAATATTATATACAATATATGTAATATAATGGAATACTGTTCATATTATAATTAAATTTAATTGAAAAGTAAATACGTAAAAACGATATAATATAATAAATAAATTAAAAAATTAAAAAAAAAATTTAAAAAAACAAAAAACTTTGTTAATTTACAGGAATCTGAGTAAATGTAGTTACTTGAAAATATATATATTTATTTTGATGAAAGTTTGAGATTACTTGAGGAAAAAATATATCTTATCTTTGTCTTTCTTAGGGGGGATCGTCTCCCCATTGTAACGTGATTCAGCGTGAACACGTGCGCTAATCTGAACAATCGGCCTCACTAAACACAGCTGAACCCATATCATAATAATATATAATTATTTACATGTTACTTACCTACTACCTCTAATAATAATAGTAGAATTATTCAATGAAACACGTTGGAGTACTATTTTAAAGCTGACAAGTACCTACACAACTTTATTTTGGATAGGATAAGGATTTCTAAAAATTATTTTCCTGAAAAGTAAAAGTAGGATATTAAAAAAGAGTCGTGTATATGTCATGAAAAACATATTTTTGATTTTTTTTGTAAATTATACACACCCGTGCAATATACAACGATGGTGTAAATATTACACCGAGCTTAAGGTTGGAATAGGAAAAACTTAATATAAAATCATGCCTACCCAACATACTCTCTAAAAAAAATGATGAATGAAAACGCTTTCAGAAATACGCGCGAATATCAGGAACAACAGGAACAAAGTATGCAAAATGACGCACATGCCATTTTCAATCTTTCATTGTATTCTACACAAAAATGTATATGTGTGCGCAATCCGCATTCAAGGGAAGACTCGTTTATGTTAGTGTCGAAAAAGGCCGTGTCTTTCGGGACAAATCAAAAATGTAGCAATCAGTGACATTTGTTGGAACCTCTACAAATTAATACAACTTTACTAACGAAATATTTATCACATCATTCGTGCTATTGATGGATCGAAAAACATATTTTATAAATTGGCTTGTTATATGTATAAATGAAGCGGTTATTTGGACATTTGACGTGGCAGGTAACCTCAACCAACATGGTCTAAAGCCACCAGCTTAGCTATTCTTAGCGAAAACTTACCACGTATATGGTTAGTTTTTTTTTAAATATCAATTAACTGGCTATTCTTCCTACTGCCTAACCTGATTAAAAACTCTGTGCACACCTCTGGGCGAAGGTATAGTTAAACCAGCTCGGCTTAACTATTCCAACCCTGAAACGGCGCGTAAAATTCAAATAAGTAAAATTGCTGTTCTTTATTCTCTTTCTATCTTCCGCGATGGTTCAATATAAACAATATGAATTTTCCGGGATTCTCTAAATTTAAGAAAAGTTTTCATATATAATTTGTGGGTGAAGATTACAAAAACGAAAACTCATAGACATATTTTGTTTCAGAGAACTCAGCGAGAGCGATAAGCGCCCCTTCATCGAGGAGGCCGAAAGACTCCGCGTGATCCACAAGCGGGAGCACCCTGACTACAAGTATCAGCCCCGCCGCCGCAAGCAGCCCCGTGTGGGCGGCAGTCCGCCCCATCCACGTCACCCCAAGCTGGAGGAGCAGGGCCTGAAGACCGAAGACTCCCGCAGCTGTGGGGCCTCTTCGCCGCTCTCCAGCCCTCCCAGATCCTCCCTGGACACCCCCACACCCCCTGTTCATCTGCAGGATCATCATCACCCTCATCCTCAACAGCAGCATCATAATGGCAACATAGACTTTTCTCGCATCGACGTAGAACCTTCCATAGACTGTGTGGATGATCAAGAATTGGACCAGTATCTTCCGGTGGAGCACCAAGTGCCGCATTACTCGCATCAGCACCACCAGAACTACCTGTTTAAGTACCAGCAAGGGGCGGGGGCTGGGGCGGGTCCCGGGGTGGGCGGGGAGGACTACCACCAAGGTTGGCTGGGCGAGAGGGCCAGGGCGGCAGAAGGAGACGACGGGCACAGGTACCACGACCTGCAGCCACCTACCGGTATTTGGTTCCCGCCCCTGACGCCGTGCCTGCCCCAATGCTTACCCGCCTACCAGTGTCTTCAGTCCCAGACCCCGCCCTCATCTTCTCCGTGGCAAGGATACGCATAATTATTACAAAACCCAATAATACTGTTTAACAATTTAATCTCTTAATCCTCGAATGCATTCATTTTTCTGAACTTATAAATTCATTGAATGGTGATTTATTTACTAGAAGTACGAATGTGCCATAAGATTTTTTTTAATATGAAGAATATGCCAACTTGCACAGTGAAACTTGCTTATGAACGGTGCCAAACAGTTTTTATTTTATAATAATTTTATATGTTCCTTTATTTTTACATACATACATATTATTGAAATAAAATCCTTTCAAACTGACTGATATCAAATAAATAAAAAAATACTTTTTTTTAAAACCATTATATTTAATATGTAAATATCTACATGTTTCAGAAGCAAAGCTCCCCTCATCAGGATAAACAATATACCTAAGTATGCTTCCGAAACATTTAGATATTTACATATTAAATACAGTGGTTTTAAACAAAGCAATTGTTATTAATTTAATAAATATGACTCCACAGTGATTTTAAATCTTTTGAAGAAATGATTGATATCAGTTTGTTAACGGGTTCTTAATAACGGTCTATTTTTCTGAATTTAAGAATGACACAATAGAAAAGAAATATATATTACATTAGCCTTATAAATTTTTTTTAAAGGAAAAAATAACGTTTACGTAAGTAAAAACAATGGTATTAAAAATACAAAGAAAACCAAGAATAAAAACAGGGTACAAAAATTACAAGGAAAATCAGAGAAAAAAAATATTAGTATAAAAAATCGGGACAAATCAAAAATGTAGCTGTGTAATATGTTGTAGATTTTAGGGACATAGTTTTCTCAGGTTCTTTGACTCTGTTTATGTAGGTATCTGGGAAATATAAGTCCTTCGTTTGCAGTTCGTCTTGTGTTATGAGCATGTACCACTATTTTGTAATTAAGTTAATATTCAGCTTTGTTTAAGAGTAATTTGACAACGGAATATTGTAAATTTTTAACTAAATTGATATTTGTTTTGATTGAATGTCTCCATGTAGTTATTCCATATCTTATAAAGGATTCCGCCAATGATTACTGATTTTTTTTATAGGCTACTACTGAAATGAACGTCCATTTAAAGCTCGCCTAATGGCTGTTAAATGCATCAGAGGATTAAGAATTATAATTCGTAAGAAAAACATTGTCAGGGGCTGTCGAATTTTATATTAAGCGTAATGTTAAGTTTATATAATCACGATTCCAATTTCTTAACCAATTAATTGGAATGTTGTATTTATCGTTTGTTTTTTTGTTGTTGTAGAAATCCATTTTATAATTTTTATAATAAACATTATTATTAAAAATACATTGCGATGTTGTTGTACAGCTATTTCGCCTCAAGGTCATAAATATGTAACATCAATATAATATAACAATAATGAGTTTATTATAAAAATATTGAGATGTATATGAGGTTTCAATTTGGGAGGCGGGCATTCAATGAAAAACTAACACCTCTGCCATAGGTCAGCCCGAGTGGTTCGCTCCGTTTGGTGACTTAGCAGGGCTACCCGGGTTTATGGGGCGAGGTTTGTCCAGGTTGTTAACTGGGAGAGGCCGGTTGACGGAGACCGCTTGACCTCTCCAGTTGGACTCTCTTACACCGCAGTGGGAGGGATGGATTAACACGTCCGTCACTCCTGGACACACTCACTTAAAAAGACCCTCTTCACAGGATCCCCATGATGTAATAGGCCCCGTGCAAAATTATTTTCCTCACGGCCTCTTGTGTGGAGTTAACGTAAACAAAATGCCAACACTGTAAATACACCTCGTACCAGAGATCAATTAATTATTAATTTATATAAGTACCGATAGAATAATAAAAAAACAACTTTTTAATTATTGTTAAAATCTAATCTAATCATAAATGTCGAATATTAAACAATTTAATGGAAATACTCCTATATGGTATGATATATAGGCCCAGGTCGACACAATTAACTTTATTATATTGGGCATCGCCAATATATCTAGATATTTTCAATATAAAAATCTATGGATGTTAAACACTTCGTTCGTTTTTTTGATGGCCTGTAAAGTTAGGTATGTCAAGTTGTATCCATTATTGCATCAATTGCTATTCGTGGCGGCCGCGTTAAAAAAAGCAAAATTATGTTTCAGGAGAATGTTGTGGGATTTTTTCAAGAAAGCGGTTTATTAAAAGATTTGAAAACCTTCCTGGTATTTAGAATTCGTCAAACAGATTGATGTTTCTGCCAAAAAAATAAATTGTCAACTGTCCGTGATGCGAATCATTCGCTGACAACGATTTGGCCAAGTAGCAATATTATGATACTTTTCTCAAAATTTATTATTAATTTTTCAGACTGAAGTAATTGCTTGCGTTTCAGATTACTGTCCTTAAATGCGGTAGAGATCTAAAAATTGTATTAAAAGAATTTTATTCTAAATACATAATATGTTTATTTTAGGAAATTAAAATAGTAAGTTTTTTAGTTTAAATTCAACTAGATGTGGCTATTTTCGTGTACTACGCGTCTTCTTCGTGCCTTATCCTATCGGATGCTTTAAAGTATATAAATAGAGTCTACATTCCTTTCAAAATCAGAGTAAAATATTGTTCCCGCGCATGGAGGAGAGTGAAGCGGCAGTCGATGTCGCCCGAATCATTCCGACCGCGAACAAACTCATCGAACGGCTGGCCGCCGCACCGCGGCCCGAAGCTGTTAAGCCCAAAGCCCGAGTTCACAGCCAACTTAAAATACTACTTGAGTTAAACATTAAACAAGCCAAATTTACACGTATATCGAGTATGGTAAGAGCGATGAAAGGTTACATCATCACTTTTTCGATCTTTTCCAGAACGACCTGTCCAGTTTTGTAGGCATTTTGCAGTTATCATTGGAGATCCATACCCGGCGAGCGCTTGTAATCGACTGAAGCCCGTGTTATCTCAATGATGCCAATTGGCCTCATGTTATTGCCCATTATTGCTCATGTTATTTCGAATGAAGATGTTTACTATATTTGTATACCTCTATGATTGGGTGTTGGCTATTATGGGGGAAATTTTCACCTTGTAAGCTTATACTTGAACTGCACTGGTACCAGTCGCGTAGATTTAAAGCCATGACCGTCTTCATAAATCATCTCTCGTGTCTTCAATTTGATAATCTTGTATTTATTGCTCCTTATAATATGGTACTTATTTAAATGTGTAATACATTTCCCATGTTTGTGTTCCATTGTTATACAAATGGAATTTATACTGAACTTTACAATTTGCAAGTATTATTTAACGTATTAATAACAAATCTCTATCTATATATATATATAAATTACTATTTGTCTGTCAGTCCTCGATTTTCTCGAAAATGACTTGACTGGTTTCGCTGAAAATAGCACAATTTGTTCTTATTAGTGCGGGAAAGGTTAAGGGAGTAGTTATAATGGAATCCAATATATAAAACTATTCCTATAACGTTTTGAAATTAGTATGAAAAACATTTAACCCGCCATGTTGTTTTGAGGTTAGCCCATAGATATACTATGGTTAACCACAGATTACATGATAAAAAAAGGGTTGTTTGGGTAGAATATTTTTAAAATGGAAAATACAAGTAGGTACCTACTTAAGAACTTTATTATTTAGATTTTTTTTGAAAAAATAAATGTTTGCAATGAAATAAAATTTTCAAATTAATGTTTTTTTGTTTAGAGATAGTAATAGTCGTCACATGGCATTAATTTCACTGTCATGGCACCCAAAAATAACAAGCAAGAATTCATAACTTTATTAAAAAAGAAAGGTCGGGTACATATCAGCTAGTATTTAATAAAAATAAGTTTTATAGTGATATTAAATTATTGCCATAAAATTGAATACATACTAAATATACAGTAATCTGTTATTTTGATCAAATTTAGAGTTCGTCATTTTAATATAGAATACGAAAATAAAATCCACCAAAAATATTGAGATATATCTACTTCGATTCCAGAAGTTCCGTATCGGGAACAAAATGGCGGTCCTCATAATACCCGTTCTATTTCCCTTTCTTTCAATGTCGGACATGTGTTTTAGAAAGAGAGAACTCCAGATCTCACTTTACATCATATTCTGACAGTTGATCGAAAGTGTTAAGGAAGTGTCTACACTATATACCTAACCTAATATCCAAACTGCTTCTTTAAAAATTGTTTTTAATTGAACCACATATTGTGTAAATGGTTTTTTTGCCCTTTCCCATTTTGGAAACAAATTCCTATATAAAAGTTAATTGGTAAGAACAAAAATCCCATTTATTAAGACATTTTATGTAAATATTTTGTAACATAATAAATTGTGTTTAAGTACGTAGATTTAATTAAATGAACACTGTATAAATACATTAAGATCTACCTGAATTTACGAGTATCAACATTGTGCCTTAAATATAAAAAAAATAGTTTAATTTTTTATACCATCACTATTAGAATATGGTATTATCGGATGGGGCAGTGCCAATGATAATATTTTAAATTTACTCATTAGAACACAAAAATCCATCGTGAAAATTGTGCTTACAGTCCCTGTTAGAACCAGCACAGTTGAAATCTTGAACAAACTTAACATTATGTCAATTTATACTCTAAAACAATACTACTTTACATTCATAAATACAAAACACAAGAAATAACAACAATCACACATATTAGAATCACTAAATCTCAGAGTCAAAAACATAGACAACGGAGGAACCACAAACACAACATTTGGACAAAAAAAACCTGGTACTAAACTGTACAACAAAATCCCACTCTCCTTTAAAAATCACAACAACCATAATAAATTTAAAAATCAAATACACTGGATTCGTTACATAGGGAGATCTGAAATATAAAATATATTAACACCAAATACAGACTATACCAAACGAATCAACTGCACTTAAAACACCTCACCTTACAATTATTTTTATTTTTTTTCATAAAGCACATCAACTTAATATAATGTAATTTAATATTTTGTAAATGAAATCCTCAGCACGGGAAATCTCGGTGAGGATATTATTATATGTTATTTTGTCATAAAAAATAATGTAATAAAACATTATTATTACAATCAGATGATAATGTCAACGCAAGTGTTGATAAAAGAATTGGTCTGAGCTCCATTTAGTGACTACATCTGGCAATCCAGGTCCCTCGCCCTACCGCCTTGGGGTGTGATACAACTTCTAACTATGCGAATATTGTGTACAACGTACAAATTGTCATTTTTTAATTAACCCTAAAAACAGCTCAAAACCATAGTTTTTCTGATGTCTAGATGAAAAATATATTTTAAAGTATAATAATTAACAACGAATGTAAATAATATTTTAAGAAACGTTTATGTTGTGCAAATATTTTGTAATAAAATTATGAATTTCAATTATTATTTAAGGTGTTTTTTCTGTACTGATCCAACCAATACCTGGTACCCAATACCGTAGAAATGTACTAATACTCGCAGCTCTTGACATTATCAATACATTGAGATGTTAACATGCAACACTAGCGCCCTCTAGCGGCCCGAGTTGTAGGAATTGGTTTTTTCCAAATGTTTTAATAGATTTTCTATGAAATAATTCTTAATAAATTATATGAATCGTAAATTAAATGTCAAGAGCTGGAGGTATTTTCATTAAATGGTATTTGCTAGTGCCGACTGAAAGAGAACAGATATTTTTATAATGTTTTTTTTTCTCAGCACAAATGCTGGTTAATAGATAGAACCAACAAATAAATGGTTAATAGATTCATTATGACTCCTTTTGACAACTATTTTGTGTAAATTAATAAAAACACATATACTTGTAGAAAAGGTCAACAGATGTTCCATATAAATAAAAATTGGATAGGAATATCCGAGATACGAATGTAAAGATTACAAATAAATTAAGGTAGAATCTTGTAACTAAGTAACTAACCATCACGCCGTTTCCCTTCAGGGGTAGGCAGAGAGAACGGACCGCCAAACAACTCGGCCTTGGTACATATTTCTTGATTCATTCACATTCATATTGTTTTGTTATTCTGACTCGTGACATGGCCAGACTTAAGTATTTGATTCACTTGATCGTGACATGTCTTCCATACGCTTTTAGAAAAAATCGCATTTAGAATCTGGTAGCCATGCTAAAAAGGTAGCAGGCAAAAATATATGGGAATGAATTGAAGATGATATTGACAGTTCTTACCGATAAACATGACGGAACGGAACGGGGTAGCAGTAGCTCAGTAGGTTAGAGCGCAGGTCCCGGATAGACCATGAGGTCCTGGGTTTGAGTCCAAATTGCTACCGTTATCTATTTCTTTTCTGTATCTTTCCTGTTTTGATGTTGCATTTTGAGAGTTGTTAATATTATCTTCAATGATTATTTTACGATATATAAACATCAAAGTGAAGCATTATAGGTAAGTTTGTAATACAGTATATACATATTCCTCAATAAATATTTCAGGAAGTGACATTACTCCGAAGACCTGTGTCAAACTGCTCGGTGTCAATTTGGATGCAGACTTTTCCCTTAAAAGTCAAGTAAACAGAACAGTAAGCGGAGGGTTCTTTAAGTTAAATCAAATTAAAGCAGTACTTACCAATAGAGGCGACTAATTTGCTAGTCAATTCATACGTTGTATCACGATTATATTCATTGATTATTGCATCTCCATTGATTTCCAAAGATAACAGCCAAAAATATATGGGAAATAATCGAACATGATATTAACAATTCTTAAATTGAAGTATGATATCGATAAAAATGACGGAGAACAATGAGCGGCATTAACTCAATTGGTTAGAGCGCTGATCCCGGATAGACCGAGAGGTTCTGGGTTGCGGGTTCGAGTTACAGATGCGACCATTACCTTTTTTTCTGTTTCTTTTCCGTTTCATATACCATTCGAGATTTGTTAATTTTATCTACAATGATTTGGAAAAATACATGCAATGAAGTTCATATGCTTCAATAAGTTATTTCAATAAAATTAAATTTTATAAATTGATGGGCCCAAGACATTTCTGAATGCCCGTGGTATATATAATTTGAAAAAAAAATGGTTTTGTTATTTTGCAATGTAATCAAAATAACAAAACCAATTAAAATAATTAAAAATAACCAATGAATTATAAAATACATTGTATTCGCCACTTTATTAATATATACATATCAACATGTTTCGAAAGCGATGCTTTCCCCCACCAGGAATATATATAATAGTAAAAATAATATTGTCAAGTATAGACAAACGATAAACATAGACCACAATAATATAAGAATAGACAAATTATAAACATAAACAAAAATTGATAAGTAATTATTCAGTGAGAAATAGTTAGGATGCAGGCGAGTTCTCCAGATATTATATATATTGTTTTGATATTACTGTATGTATCTGTATTTTCTCCTTAAATAAATAAAAAATGACGCCACAAAGTGAATTCCAATCTTATGAAGAGATTATAAAAATAACATCCCAGGGTGGTATCAATTAATGAGAGAAGTTCGCGGCAGCCTTTTAGCGATGACCACAGTCAGTGGACAGGAAGTCCCTATTCCAAAGAGCTTACAAATGGAGTACACAGTCCCTACGAAACATCGCGATAAACATATTCCAATCTTCGGTCGGAATGAAATGCACTTTCCCGTGGAAAGTAGTACCGTCGACCTTTTAAAACTTTTTGGAGTTATTTTTTAATAAAAAAAATATATATATATATATTAATGGACCATTGTCCATTTACAGAAATTATACAACACGAAATGAGATAAACAAGGGCCACAGAAAAATAACATCACACAGATAATACGTTAATGAAAACAAAAATATACATTTGAGAAAACATTAAAGTCAAAGCCTGAACAAGCTTTTGGTAGTCCATGATTTTAGACATACTAATTGATAATCATCGAAACTTAGTTTCGTAAAGCTTGACGAAAATCATTTAGACTATTACCAAAATTTTCAGAGGAAAGACAATTTATTGTTTCTGATTTTATTTATTGAGTCTACGGCGAGGAATGTTGAACTGGAACAACGGATGTGAGTCAATAATACAATTAATTATTTTGAAAATGCTAATGAGATCAATCTCTTTCCTATGCGTTTCTAATGAAGAAATGTTTATGGTTTATTCAATTTCAATATAGAATAAGCCCATATTGGAATTTAGGATTGGAAGGAATAAATAAATTGTTTCAGCGTTGGTTTTTATTTATCGCTTCTCGCTTCCTTTCGCTTCCCGCTTCTTCTTGCTTACATATTCTCGCTTCTGAAATCTTTTTGCCTCTTCTATTTTTTTCTTACCTATTCTTATTTCGTCTTGACTCTTATCTTTCTTGACTATATCTTCTTGCAATTTATTCCTTCTTCTAGTGTCTTCGTGGTTCTTCTTATCACTTCTTGTCTCTTCTTGCATATTCTTGGAAATTTTTCGACTATTTTATTCTTGTACCTTCGTGTTTTTTTTCTCTCTTCTTGCTTCTTATTGGTTCTTCTGGCTTCTTCTTATTTCTGTTTGGCTTTCCTTGCCTCTCGTGGTTTCTTCTTGCATGTTCTTGTTTCATCTTGCCTTGTCTTGCCTCATAGTGGCCTTTCTTGGTTCTTGTTCTTGCTCATCCACTCAAACACAAATATTGCCAGGTTACGAATAACCTGGCAATATTTTAATTCAATATATTCCCATAGTAAGAAATGATGCTTGTGCAAAAATGGAGGGATTGAACCCGCGACGCCTATGTGGGAACTTGGCGCTTACCCTCTCCTGTCGGCGTTATCAGGGGTAATCGGCTATCACCAAGGCAGTAGGATTCATCCTGCTGCAAGAGAAGGGAGAACTCAACGGAGGAGTAATCGTCTCTTTCTCGCCCTAATCTCCATGCAATTCCACGCAAGAAGCGATGTTGTACGAAGTCAACATTATTAATATGAACAGAATAGAAAAAAATACCAAATGACACTATCATAATCAAGACGAGAGCGTACTAGTGAGCAGTAAAGATGTTTTAGAGTCTTAATATTCTTAAAGTTATGGCAGTTACACAATAGACACAGCACAAAGGCATTTTGATATGTCACAGTCAACCGCGGACCATGACTGTAGGTCGACTAAAGTGGTGGTTCACTTAGTTGGATGTTCAGAACATCCAACTAAGTGGAACCACTTTTTTCGCTACGTGTATCAACTAATACTATGGATCTATACTGATTTGATGGAGAACAGATGTCACTAATTTACATAAGACGTTTCGACAATCAAGCTCCATAATTTATTATTTATCGGTTCTAGGAAATAATTTGGTAATTGAAAATGTTTAATCAATTTGATCAGAATTAAGATAAAACCTTCTTTCGGGCACACAAACACACCCAGGATATACTTCTTTCAGTTTAGTCCTCTCTTCAGTGATCGAAGCAATGGCTGTCGCCGGTGGTCGGTGACCAGGGCCGCATTTATGATACAGAATATTAAAGTTGGAGTCATGGGCTAATCTATTTTGGGGGCTCCTGTTTTTGTTTTCTCACTTTTTTGTTGTTGTTTGTTTTGTACTATTTTTGATCTTTGGTAGGTACACAAAGTTGTTTAGAAATTGGGACGGGTTTGTAGCCGAGTGGTTTCATGTATTTGGTTCGCACCCCGGACACGGGTTCAACCCTCTGCAAATTATATCCTTCATTATTGTACAAGCACCAAAGTAATGTTTGTATGATGGGTGTACATTAAGTATTAAAAATTAATTTGTAACCCTGATAGTTTGTTTTAAAGAAAGTATACTAACGTCGTAGCCCCAAAGCAACAGAAAAGATATCTTGAAAAAAACTGTTCTGAATAAATGGGTATTTTAGGTGTGAATGAGTTCTAGCACATATAAATAAACCAAAGTGGAATGTGATGAGCCCTCTTAATATTACAGAAAATTATTTAGCTTCATTAAAAAAATGACTTATAAAACCGAAAAGTCCTAAAATCTCAGAGCAATTTTTGAAAGATATCCTACTGTTGATTTGGGGCGACGATATATAAAAATTTTCAAATAATTGAAGAAATACACACTCATATCAAAACCTAATGATTTTAGAGTCTAAGGGCGAGAGGGACGTCGGAGCGGAATTATTTATTTTTTCGAAATATTGGTAGTATTATTACGCAATACGATGAACATATTGTTTTTAAATAGAAAAATATTTATTAAATATTTTATAAATGTACATAGGCTTAGCATTTATCAAATTCTAATCAGAAATATTGCTTTTTCTGACCGTCCTATTGTATGTTTTACAAAATATTTAAAATATGAATATGATTTTTAAAGTGGAGAAAAATACTTTTACTTAACTTAACCTAAGATATATAATCCGGATTTAAAAAAAAAAAAAAAAACATTAAAGTTACGTAGTGTTTATGAAAAAATTAAACCACACACTGTTCTTTTTTTAAATTTATCGACATGTTAAAGAAAAACCTTCACAGCATTTTTTAAGGATATTCAACTTTTTAAATGTTTTTGTAAAACATGCGTAGGACGGTCAGAAATGTGTAATATTTCTGATATTATTTTGATAAATGCTAAGCCCATGCAAATTTAAAAAAAAAACAGTAATAAATATTTTTCTCTTTAAAAACACCATGTTTATCGTATTGCACAATAATATTTTCGTTATTTTGAATTTATAAATAATAACTCTCTGACGTCCCTCTCCCTGTTAAATCTATATAAGAAGCATGTAAATTAAATAGATTTTGTAAAGCTTTGTAAAGGTTGTTTCGGCAAAATGCTTTAAACATCTATTTATTATTTGATAAAGTAATTTTTTTATTATTGTAATTAGTTGCGTGTGTACCCATGTTACATTTTTATTATTATATTAATTTTGTTTTAAGATTAATTTCCTAATTCGTCAGATAATTAGAAACTCAAATTCACTTCATGTTCGTGCGTACGTTATGCACTGTTTCAAGGACTTTTAATTCTTCGAACCCACCGAATTTCAGAACCCTGTGCTTAGCCCCCATTTCCAATAGTAAATCCGGGCCTGGCGTTGTCCGATTTCCGACTTCAGATTGCCGATGGCTGATGCCTGGTGGCTGACGACTGATAGCTGACGTCTGACGGCTCTGACGGCTGACCCGCCCAGCGCGCAGCGCATCGGCAGACCGTCCGTCATCCCAGCTGCAATCAATCTTCATGCATGTGTGCCAAGCTGATTTATCTGCCGCAGCCTTTGATCGCCAAGCATCGGATATTCAGAAGATTACTACATTTTAATTTAGGCAATTAATTTACTTGGGTAATATAAAAATCATTTTAAACTTATGGTTTCCCTGTGATTGTGAATCCATCGTGATTGGTAGTATTGGTACAATCGCAGCTCCGTTGAGTTATTTCAGCCTGCAGCAGGGTGAATTCTACTGCCCCGATGATAGCCGATAACCCCTGATAACGCCAACAGGAGAGGACAAAGCGTCAAGTTTCACATGGGCATCGCGGGTTCAATCCTATAATTGTTGCACAAGCAACATCTCTTATCATGGGAATATGTTCAATTAAAATATTGTCAGGTTATTCGTAACCTGGGAAAGTTGGTCTCTCTATAATAAAAAATTGTACATTTATATGAGTGAATGAGACTACGAGAGCCAAGAAAAGCCACGATGAGGCAAGGCAAGACAAAATAAAATAATAAGATACCACGAGAGCCAAACAGAAACAAGAAGAAGCCAGAAGAACCAATAAGAAGCAAGCAGAGAGAAAACAAACACGAAGGTACAAGAAGAGACTAAAATAGTCAAGAAATATCCAAGAAGGTGTAAGAAGAGGCAAGAAGTGAGAAAAAGAGCCACACAGAGACAAAAACTTAAGAGTCAAGAGGAAGCAAGAATAGGCAAGAAAATATCAGAAGAGGCAATAAAATACAGAATCGAGAATCTGTAAGCAAGAAGAAGCGGGAAGCGAAAGGAAGCAAGATGCGAGAAGCGAGAAATGAAAACCAACGCTCAATTAATTTTGTTATTCCTTCCAATTCTAAATTCCAATATTGGCTTATTCTATATACTCCTATGTTGAAATTGAACTAACCATAAACATTTCTACATTAGAAAAGCATAGGAAAGACTAAGATCTTATTTGCATTTTATAAATAATCACTTGTATTATTGAATCACCTTCTCTGTTACAACTCATTCGTTTCAACATTCTTAGTCGTAAACTAAGAAACAATGAATTGCTTTTCCTCAATTAACACTCTACTTCACTCTACTAACTATGGGTACCATTCCCCAGTGTTCAGAATGTCGAGACTTGTTAACTCAAGTCAGGGCCTTCAAATTTTTGGTACCAGTCTAAATGATTTTTGTCTGGCTTTACGAAATTAGACTCTAAAAATGATTTTAGAATGCCTAAAAAATTGGACTCTTCTAAAACTTTGTCCAGTCTTTGAGTTGAATGTTCTCTCAAATATATATTTTTGTACTCTATTTGTCATTGCTTAATTTTAGTAATATGTATGTGCTGTTCTTTTTCTGTAGCTCTTGTTTATTTCATTTCGTGTTATGTATTCTGTGTAATTGGACATTGGCTAGTAAATAAAATAATTAGGTTGCCTTGTATAACGGTCGATTAAACTTCAACGTCCTTACCATCCACAGAACACGTGTTACGAGTCCTAATAATACAGTACCCCTGGTGTACCGTTCGCACCGGGGCAGGAGTACTCCTGGCTAGGGTGGTACATTCGTATCGTATAGTGTATTATTTTCGTTTTTTTCTTGTAGAACTCCGTAATAATTTTAATGAAATACAGTTTTTAAAATACTGTTCTCTCCCATTACCAAACTGTTATGAAAACCTGCTGGCGCTGGTTCCTCTGCCGGCATTTAATATCCCCGTTAAAAACGGGAACTGGATGTATTTAAAAAGCCAAACTCTACGGCCAATCTAGTCTTAAGTAATATATGTTGCTTCATTAATAGCACATGCGGTTGCACGTCACACTGGACCTTACACCGCACAGCATACAACCAGTGGCGGTTTTCTCTGAACTGCATTTGTGCAGTAAACTCCCATAAACAAATTATAATAAAACAAAATTTGTATAATAATTTTACCACACTTTAAAACAGCACGCTATTTAAATTATTTAGATACCGCTCGTGAGCGAGTCCGAAATGTATCTCATACGTGCGTTTTGAATCTAGCCTCTATGAGGCTTTTTGTTCTAAGAAATTGTTCATACAATCACATACTGGTAGCGCTTCAGTGACAAAGCGTGGAAGCGTGCAAACCTTTAGGAATCTGTTAGCTGTTGATGTGCGCGGCGACTGTGGGATTTGTCAACACCAAATTTGCACGGAAAAGAATTTTGCAAACATCAATAGATTTTTTTTCTGTGATCATTGTGTTTTAGGTTGTTATTATAATAAGTCAATCACTGAAGATGTTACCTGCGATATTATATTTATTAGCCACAGAATCGTCAAATTGCATCTTGTAGCTAGGTCGCTAATCTCTGGTGCAGTGCAGTGATATGATGAAATTCCCATAGATCTAGGGAAAAAAATGAATACTTATGAAAAAGGTCGACGTAGGATTTATAGATGAGGGATTTTTTTTTCCTTATTTAATATCAGATTAAACTTCCAATGCGATCGGGGAAGAACTGCCACTGCATACAACACATAGCACAAATCACAATATGGCTTGTACGAGTATATAGCGTTATTAGAGCGCTGCAGCTCCTTGCCCGTGCTGCATCTCGCATTTGGTTGCAATTTTCCCTTCACGCCGCATTAGCCAGGAATTGCACCAGATTAGGTATCGGTCAGTTCTCAGTAAAAAACATTAGGACTTCCCGCGCAGTTAGCAGTTGGCTCATGGCGTTACGTGTGAATGAATTCAATTAATCAATTCCGTCATTTTATTTATTTCTGTTGAAGATTTTTATAAGAATCGTCATTTTTATGAATGCTGATAATTTTTATCGCATTTTGAGGTCTGCTAGCTATTACTTTAAAATCGTTTTCTTTTAATATCCATGCAAATATACGAGTATATAACTTATCATGCTGATAGATTGTCCATTCAGAGGTGTTTATAGTACTTTTGTGATAAATTTATTGGACGAACATTCCATACAATTTTCTTGGTGCATACCTTCGCAGATTTACAACCTTTGCAAGTGGAATTCACTCCTCCGTTAACTAAGAATAAACTATTTTTTTGTATTTCTTAAAAAGTAATAAAATTAAGTTACAAAAGTACATAGCGGATAAAACTCTTCAAACAAAATAAACTAACCTAGCTATGAGCATAGGCGCACACTTAGAAGTAAAAGCAGCTAATAGTAGTTGGTACCTAGCTAAGAACCAGGAGAAGGATAGAATTAAAACATAGTATGTCGGCAATTGAATAGGTGGCAGAGGCTTTCTTCCAATTTTCGTAGACAAATTTAAAAGTTTGTAATTTTTAAGATATACATTATTATATGGTATCATTTCATGGCCTCCCCATTGGCTCATACCTCAAATGGAATCTGCATACTCAAGTCAATGCCAATAAAATAAGAAAAATAATTATTCAGAAACATAGGAACCTTTCTTGAATTGCAACTTCCCACTACAACACTTAAATATTCATGTATGTCTGTCATTATTTTGTATCTTATGTTAGTTTTAATATAGTACTGAAGTACCTGAAGGGTATTTCCTAAACCGGGCAATCCGGTATTAAACTGAAGTGGTTAAAACAAATTTATGTATTTACATTATTAAAAAAAAGTTTACCCAAATGTAACCAATATTTTGATATAGTATGGATATTATATTCCTGTTATTTTTTTAATAAGTAAATTACTTTTTATTATCATTATTTTGTATTAAAGAACACGTCATAATAGGATGAAAAAAATATGCAGAAGAAATCGGTGTTACGCATGGAAGTCAACTGATCCGCAAGAGCTGTGCGTTAAGTACAATTTTTGTAAGTAATTATATCTTTTTTACCTTTGGGTCCTTAATGAAGTATGTATTAAAAATATTTCACTTTTTTATTTTTTACCCACGAGGAACACATTGTAACATATTTCTGCAACACGTACACAATCAACTATCAGTCACACTCACTAACCAATAGAATGCATGATCTGAGCAAGTATTGTTAATATATTTACTGACTCCATTTATAAAGCAAACCGTCATCTATACTAGCACTTTGATGAATCCTATAATTAAATATTGTAGCTTTGATAATGTAGCGTTAACGATTTTTTTTAATCATTGAAGAAGGTAATATTAACACATTCCAAATGAAACACGAATCCGTAAAAACAACAGGAAATAAAAAGATTTCAGTCGCATCTGGGACTCGAACCCAGGACCTCTGCCTATCCGGGGCAACCACTTAACCAACTTAGCTAATGAGACCAGACCAATTTACGCCATCTACACCGATATCATACTTTAAGTTCAAGATTTATTAATATTATCCTCCATTTTAAATCCCATATTATTGGCTGCTATCCTTATGATGATTGCAAAGTTCTTCCCGAACACAATTGCAATCGGAATAGAGTCTCGGATATACCTACCCGATTTTTATTTATATGAGACATCTTTTGACTTATGACGGATTGACGGATTCGTGTTTCATTTGGGATGTGTTAATATTATCTTCTTCAATGATTAAATATTACAATGAGGTTTACAAACTTCAATAAGTTATAAAAAAAAACATTTTTTATTTTATTTTATCTTACTATTAAACTTTTTTTTTTAAATTGTTCGTTTATTGTTTAAAATCTCTACGTACTTATAATTTTTGATAGCTCTTTATATTCCGTTCTTAAAATCCATGTAAATGCCCAGATGGCTGTATAACCAAATAAATAAATACATGATATTTCATCACAGACATATTCATTTTAAGTTTTACAACAATTCTCCACCCAGTCAGATCAGAAACAAGAATAAATTCTTTCATGAGATATCACGAAATCAATTGAGAATATATTTTCCACACATCTGTAGGTGCATTTGGGCATAATAATTCCAATTGGCCTAGCGTTTAGTAAAACATTAGATACAAGATAGGTAGCTCCTTAGCTATGTGCTTTGGCGTAGGTACGTATGTTTGTAGTAGGTATTACTGACGATGTTTGGGTTGCACAGAGCTGGAGTATCGGGTTTCCCCGACCCCGGTGGAAGTCTTCACGATCTCCCGACCTGATGGGCATATGGCTCCATGTGGCTGCAACTGGAACTGTGATAGCCACTTGAACATCAGCGCCTAGCCGTAGGTACCAGCTACTAGGTACGTGGGGCATTCCAGCATTTCCCAACTGTCCCATTCATATTATTAAAAAACCACTCCATTGCTTAAAGGTGTACCTGTGACCTGCAACCTATAACTATAAAACAAACTCAGTTAATACCTAAGAGAACTAATTGTGGATTCGTTATAAAAAAGTCAGTGACACTTCTGGCATAATTCATTTTAAACTATCATTACAATAGAATATAATGACTGTATTGCTTCAGTGCTGTTTTGATTACCCAGTTAATCATTGCACATATTTGCCAATGTAAATACGTATGTTAGTGTGGTGTTAGGTATTAGGTCTCTAGTTTTTAGCCATAGTTGTAAGTCGTTTTAAGCAGAATTGTAATCGACCCAATGGTCAAAAATGTGCATTCGTTTTTAGTCACTAGTTTATTTATTTATTCTTAAATTTAAAAAACAAAAAAAAAACATTAGCCACTCATCTCACTAGGATATTCCTGTGTTGAGATGAGCGGCTTTACAATTTTAGTGAAACGGTATATTATATATATATATATATATATGTTGTTTTTTTTTAATATTAATAATTTAAGTTATTCAGACTATAAACGACTATAAAATCTACAGTAAATCTTTAAGTTGGGCCGTACATTTATAGATTACAACAATAATAATTTCATTGTAACCCAAATATCTATCATAAAGCATCTGTGCTCCAATTAGCCACAATCATAGGGTGACCATATTTTTGTTAACAGGAAATAGTGGGTAAATAATAATAGGTAAATAATAATAATAAGTAAATAGTATTACATGAATAAAAATAAGTCAATATTAATAAGTAAATAATAATTAATAAATAACAAAAATTAAATAATAATAAGTAAATAATAATCAGTAAATAATAATAAGCATATAATAATACATACATAATATTAATTCAATATTAATAAGTAAATAGTAATAAGTACATAATAATACATACATAATATTAATTCAATATTAATAAGTAAATAGTAATAAGTACATAATAATTAAAATAGGTAAATAATAATAAGTAAAGTTAAGTTGTAAGGCTTAGTTGTATATCGTTAGCTAATAAGTCATAGATGTAAGTGAGTAGTTATAAATCTCAGTAGTTAGGTGCCAGATAAGTGTTATGTTGTAAGTCATTCATTATAAATCTTAGATATAAATTTTAGCTGTAAGCTAACTATTAGTTACAAGTCAAAGTTGTAGGTTAAATAAAATAGTTCTAGAGTACTCTTGATGTGATTTTCCCACGAAAATGGTGCTGTAGAAGTAATCCAATATTATTATTATCTTCAGTAAACCAAGTTAAAGCCATAATATGAGGCAACTTTTCAAATCTGATTGCTGGTCTCTCGTGAGGATAAAACTGATGCATTCCGCATCGGAAGGATGTGCAATGTGCATCCACTCATTTTTATACCAGACACAATATCTTTACACATTTAAAGATTTCTTTTTTTTTATTTGTCTACGTTAGGTTTTTCAAATAAATTGCATATTCTTTCTAGACTTGTAGAAAAGTCTATAGATGTCCCATATAAAATAAAAATCGGATAGGGGTATCCGAGACACTACCTAGATTGCAAATTAATTCTGATAGAACTGTGCAATCGTACGAAAAGATAGAAGCCGATAATATGAGAATTACTTGAGGATAATATTGGTAAGTCTTAAATTTGAAGAATGATATCGATAAAACTGACGAAAGTAGAGCCTTGTCCCGGTAAGACGGAGGTCTTAGGTTCGATTCTCAGATGCGACTGATACCTTTTTAATTTCTACTCGTATATATTTTTCTGTTTCATGTTTCATTTGAGATTTGTTAATATTATCTTTTTCAATGATTAAATATTACAGTGAAATTAAAATACGCTTCAATAAATTATTCCAATAAAGTGACAATAGCAATATATTACTTCCCGTTTGCAATTTAACACCTTTTTTAACCGTTCGTTTTTTCTACGTTTCAAATGCAAAATACCTTTAATGAATTATTTTGTGCAAGGGTCATTACTAACTACCTACATTTATTTAAGAAATACGTTTCGTACCAATTTTAATTGAAGTGAATTGTTGAGAAGCACAATCAAATCTGTCGGCATTTAATCACATACAATATAAATTACTGAAGGGTTCATATCCTCGGTGTTTGTGCAGACCAACAGACTAGCAGAGGAGATACTCCTCCCTCTTTCCCTTCTCCTTTTAGTTTGCGGATAAGGTTACGGATAATACGAAAAATCTCTCCCAAGTCGGAAAGCTGAAGGCGATATGTTTATTTAAGTCAATAAACACATGCAGTCGGACATCTCGGCTTCAATGTGGAAAGTATCCGGGGCGTCTCAGTGCATTCCAGTGCATTCAGCAATGCAATACGGGGTGAGAATATCATCATGTAATATACCTAAAATAGCATGTTCATTATGAGGCATTTATCGGATATATCGACCCCTTGGAATAATAAGGTTCCATCTGACACTGACCCTATTCTTAAATAACGGGCTTCAAAGATTTAAATGGCTATTTCAATACGAATTCAACTCTATATAATTTTGAATATGCAAATACGGTTAGTTGTACGTTATAAACTGATTTTAAGTATTATCAAGGATCATTATTAATTATAAATATGAAATCTGGTAAAGTAATTTTATTACATTTTCATATGAAGCGGTAACATGGTGATGTGACATTATAATTTAAAAAATAAAACAGTAACTTTATTTACATCACTTTTATTTATACTGTTGTAGCTTCTTCAGGACAGTACACAACTAAACTATGAACTAAGATACACATGTGTTATAGATTGATAAAAACAGGCGAGTGGAGGGCCAAGGGTGGGAGATCAGCAGGTACGTCACATTATTGAAAACATGTGTCTAAAAATAAAAGTAATCAAAATAATAAAAAAAAATTATTCTTGGATTATCGACACTTCTCCAGCATTTAAAAAAATACATGTGGCACCTAAAGGGTTAAAAGTGCATACAAAATCATCTCATCTAAACATCTTGTTCTGTTGGTACCATTGAATTTGTAACATCTGACGTCATGCGCGCATTCTGGTTTGGATTAGTATGAACATTTTTATTTTTCGATTTGTTTTGTATTTAAATACGTATTTTTTTTAGTTTTGGCGAAATTTAAACTTAATTTGGGTGACTAAGCTCTATTATTTAAAACTATTATTATTGAACAGAGTATTCATGAGCAAACCAATTATCAATACGGATGTTATGATAATGTTAATGTTCAATGCTATTATTATTCCATGAGTTAAAGTTTCTAAAATGGTATATAATTTTCTTACTTATGTTTAGGTATGGTTTACTATGAATAGAATGTAAAATTATGTACGGTAAAGCTCACCCTTGTTTTAACATTTGACATTCTAACCTCAAAACTGATCAAAAACGACCGGCCATAGATTTGGAGCGTTTTGATGGGCTTTGAAAAATTTAAATTTCGAAAATTATTTTAATTGTGAAAACTAACTTTAGAAAAAAAACGATAAAAATTTTTTTTCTAAAAAAATGGACCTTAGTTCAATATTATTGAGATATTCCCTTTCCAGTTTACTTGATGAATATACAATTATACACAATTTATAAATCTCAAAGTGTCAAGGAGTGGATTACCTAAACTATGTAGTATTTTATTTCTGTACAATATAAGAAACGCACAGCATCCATGCGATGTAAGATTTATTGTCAACAGAAACATTTTATATAAATGTTTATACTTGAAAAAGTTTTTTTTATATGAAATTAATCAATTCTGTAATGTCTATTCAGTCAAGTATTATTGTATGTGTACATAGAATGGGGCATGTCAATGGATGCTGTTTACGCAAGATGATTAGAGAGATCAAGATGAAACAAAAGCCGACAAAGGATGAGAATGGTTTGCCGAGTTCACTGAACTGATTTCATCTCACGCTGATTGAGATCTGTTTGTTGCATGTGTTGTTTTATTTTGGCGATAGAATGCGATCTGTAGACTGTTCCTCCGACGGTTCTAATGAGAAGTTCCGATGGACCTATCATAACATTATTATTGTCTCTTGGAATAGTACACTGAAAAGATGAACGTATGCTGTGAGCGTGTTTGTTTGTTCAATTTTCAGTAAGTAAGTCCAATTCTTCCTTATCTAGTGAGATTTAATAAATATTTTCAATTTTAGAATTTCTGTCTTGAGCCGATAATCAATAATTTAATCGACCTACCTGGGGAGTTAAATTACCTAGAACCTGGGGCCTAGAGAAAGGTCTTGAAATGAAAAATTGGCGACGTCAGTTTTCTGCCAAATTGGTATACATCACACTTTTTGGAAGTATCTGTTCAATTCATTGACGTAAGATTGAAAATACATGCCTTAACGTACAATTTCTAAGGCTGGAGACAAAGGTCACATGACACACTTTTTGGCACCAGCCTAGTTTACTGCCATCCACGTCTGTTTCGCGTGATTTTGACTGCGGTAAGAAAATTATAAAACATTTATAAAAGAGTCAAACTAAACACTCTAACTCGGTTTTTGTAAATAAGCCGAACCTTTTTACGAACTAACTAACAAACTAACTAAGTAGCGATTACGTCGTTTCCCCGCAGGGGTAGGCAGAGAGGACGGACCGCCAAACAACTCGATCTTGGCATACACTTCTTGCTTCATTCATATGCATACAACGTCTCATACATTCTCTTCTGTTATTCCGACTTCTCACATAGCCCGACTCATTCCTCATTCACAACTATATTGCACACTGCTTTCGCACTATTTCTTTCACACACCATGACTTTAGATTTACTTACATTCATCATTAGCTCATTCTTCATACATACTTCGTTCATCCTGTAGATCTTCCATACTGTTAGCAATTTAACTTTTTTTCAGCTTTCAACTTTTTTACTTATTTGCTGTTTTCACCTAGCTCGCCCTTCGTCCCCTTATTTTAATTTTTTCCCCCTGTACGTGCCCTGTTGTTCAGTGGAAGAATGTAATATAATAGTGCACGAGTATACTATGTTTAGTTGATCAACTATATCTTTTATGAATAGTAATGTGTGTTGTCCGTATTACTTATGTTGATCGGTGTTGCCGTTTAGTTCTTAACATCGTAATGTATTCATGTTTTAGGTACCGGATAGGTGTCGCTACAACTCGAGCTTTAAGCTGTCGCTACAACTACGAGTACAACCCCGACTGAGCTCGGGTTCAAGCAAAACCTGGCCAGTGTCTAAAATAACAATAATTAATGGTTTTAGAAACAAGTAAATGAACTTAATTTATAGGTAACTACCTGAAGTACCCTGCGTTTCCCGGGATTATGAATGGTTTGGAGTAAAGTTTTGAGGTTATCCCCACCCCAACAAATACCCACTAATTTTCATCTTATTTTTGACGTCAAATGTGTTAAATTTCATCAAAAATTACCAAAATTCTGTTTAAGGGGGAAAAGGGGGAAGAGGGAGGTTTCTCGAAATCTCATGTAGATAGTCACTTTCCTCTTGTTTAGAAAGTCAAGTGTGCAAAATTTCATCGAACTTGTAAACTGTAGATTTGAATACAAAACAAACAAACACCGCCCGCCCCGGATATTGTTCTTTATATAATAGATTAGCTGAACTACCTGCCATTGCCTGGGATTATGAATGGTTTGGAATAAATTTTTGTGGTTGTGATGTGTTACCCCTACTATTACCCCTACCCCTACCCCTACCCCTACACCTACCCAGTAGTTTTCCTCTTATTCCGAACGTTTTCAAAATTTCACCTATAAGGAGGAAAGGAGGAAAGGGGTGATTTTTTAAAATCTCATGTAGACAGTAACCTTCTTCTTGTTTCTAAATTCAAATGTCCAAAATTTCATCAAGCTCTGAATAAAATTCTAGATTTGTATACAAAACAAACAAACAAACACCGCCCGCCCGGGACATTCTTCTTTATATAATAAATAGAAGATGTCATACTACAAACTGGTTTGCTAAAATATGTACATGTTTGTTAAAGCGGCATTACCTCTGTTAAGTGACTAAATCTGAAGTGCCAGACACTTCCCAACCTTCCTCGTCTGATCCCCTTGAATTGGGGTTCATATAGTTCCCCTGGCACCGGGGAGTTCGCCTTTTTGTGCGGTAATAATAAAAAAACGTACTTAAAAAATAAGTTTGTAGGTAAGTAAATAGATTATAACATGCTTTTAGATGAAAAACGTTTTGTAAAATTCATTTCCAAGCCATGCCCGAGAGATAGATAAGAACATTGTGATGAATAACTTTTAATTAGTTATTTCAAACCATCCGCTGTAAACTGTAAATTGTAAATATTTATATTTTGTTGTAAGTGAACAAGATCACCCATTATCGCCGCCATAAAGATTTCGGTGAAATAAACCATAAAACCGCTCCGTAAAATCAGTTACAATTTTAATTACTCCTCGTTGGCTATGAAAAAAGTATACGGGCAGTAAAATCCCGCCATGATTTGCTGCGCGTTTCCTTGTCAATCATGTAACTTGAATAACCCGACGTTTGACTGCGGTTTTACTACCACCAAACAACACATTAAACTTACACTTCCCTCCGCCAGTTTTACGGAATCCCTCAAGGTTCAGTCCTCGGTCCTGGCTTGATCGTAAACCCGGTGACAAGGAGCAGATGTCATCTTATTTAGAAAAGGAGTGAAGTGAGTTGTTACGGCACATTTGATTTCGGTGAATTTGTTTCAACAAACTAAATAATTTTGATTTTTATCTCTGTTTTCGAAACATGCGCAGATTTTCTAGAAGACGGTGCAGGATTTCGATGAACGTGGGCACCTTTCACATGACAATTATTAGAACAGTCCGCAAGTTATGTTACAGGGTGAACAGTGCCTTGATGAGAGTCAACCTACGATAGGAAAAGAAATCAGTAGAAGAAGAATATATTCTAAAAGATTCTAATCAATGAAACATACGATTTGTTATACCAGATATAACAGATGCAGAACAATTAGAGAAACCAGCGGGTTTTTTTTACGACTTGTTTTGTGTCGGCTGTGGAAACAACACATGTTTCTTCAAGAACCAGGTACACTCATTTCTATTCTTTAAGGTACCCTTGGTATAACCTTAGAGTAACAATATAATAACATCTCCAAAGATGACAAAGGTTCTGTAGGAAATTGGACTGGATAATGTCTTTTAATGGGATAAGTAATGATTCATAAATCACAGAAACATATCCTGAACTGACACCGACGATTACGACACAAGCGACATTTCCGCTTCTTCTGATGGTAGTAGGAGATTTTCAGATATTGTTAGGTTATCCGTAACCCAAGAATTTAAAAAAAGTAAATAAAAAATAATCGTGTTAAGATTACAAGTGAAATGAAGTCGATAATCTGCCTCAATGAATTGGGGCCGTCCTGCTATTGTTTATAAACAAATTAATGGAGGAATAAAAAAACACCAATTTACGATCAGCGAGAAGAGAGAATCTTAAATTTTCCAACTGTTAATGCATAAGTGATACAATGTAGCAGAGTTTGAAACAAATGTGCATTTCTTAGTAACTGTTAGTTGACAGTTGACGGTTGACAGACACATGAACCGAAATATTTATATAATGTAACCTCTACGATAAGAGAACGATGCGGTAAGGGTAATGAGAAAGCTCAGTTTCAGTAATTATGCCGGACTAAATCACTTCCAGTTAGCCTTGTTCTCAAGTGACTAGGGGTGAACTGTAAAACAATGCAGGCCCGAGTTCAGGGCCGGTTCCGCGATATCTCGCGCCCTGTGTGGTAAGTACCGATTGTGTTTATTTAAAAAAATTAGACATTTAAAATCTATACGTTGAAGAAAAAAGGTAATAAAAAAACGCAATAAAAAACAGGGCATTGGGGGGGAATCGAACCTGGGCCACCCGCTAGCATACTACCACTGAACTACAGTGCCTACGCCATACAGTGTTTTTATTATGCTATAATATTATTTATAGAAAAAAAAATTGTCGAGGATAATATGATTTATCAAAGCAAATAATGCTAAAAATCGACGATACAATTTCAGAAAACCTACCTTACGATAATGAGGCCGCTGGGACGTGGCAACAGCACAAAAACACAAAGATAGTTTAACAAAATAAAATTTCATATAATAACGTACAGTAAGCACAACTTTACTTCATGGATGTGCTGTGCAAGTATTTCATTTATAAAACCACGAAGAAGATTCGGACCGAACCGAAACCGGTTGGTTTACGAATTCAATAAAGTGGTGCTAAAACAAAAAATATTTGTTTTCAAGTAAAATTATTTCTGATAAAGTGATTGCTTCCTGTCAAAAAATGATGAGAGCGCGCCAACCTTGCTACAGACTGGAGATGGCCGATAACTAAAATGGAGGTCTGTCATTGTCACTGTCACTGCGACTCCGGTTACCTATTTAAATTATAGCTGCTTTTTAAACGTATTTCCGATATACGGAGAATTACATTTATGATACTTTTGTTTATAATACATAAGTTACGTATG